>BMAO01006936.1:0-15938 GCA_019973975.1 Trichonephila clavata | reverse complement strand
CTCAAGAACTTCGTCTCTGTATCTTTGAGCAGTCATATACCCCGTGTCAAAGAAATGGAGGTCTGTGCGGCCGTCCATCATGATGCCTGCCCATACCATTACTCCCCTTGATGGAAAATGATGTCTTTCCGTTATGTTTCTTGGTTCAAAACGTGTTCCACGTTCTCTCCATATCGTTACCCGCCTAGAATCACTACTCAGACTAAACCGGGACTCGTCACTGAACATCACATTGGCCCACTATCCCACACTCCAATGTTGATGTTTCAAACTCCAGTTCAAACGAGCGCGTTTATACGCAGACGTGAGGGGAATGCAAACTGCTGGTCTTCTGACATACAGGCCAGCATGATTGAGTCTACTGTAAACAGTTTGTCCCGAAATTCGTGTTCCTGTGGCGACTGTCAGCGCCGAACCCAGTGCTCTGGCAGTACTGCCCCTCTGACGTCGCGCACTTATTACCAGATATCGGTCTTGGCGAGGGGTTGTGACTCTTGGTCGACCTGATACTGGTTGTCGGGTAACATCTCCCGTTCTTTGAAACCTCTGCCATAGTCTTGAGGTCACAGACTGGTCCACATTCAGAATTCGAGACACTTCGGTTTGTGATCGTGAGGATTACAGCATTCCAACGATTCTTCCTTTCGTAAACATGTCCAATTGGCGTCTTTGTGCCATCATTCACCTTGTTTGATGGTTAACAACGTTCCTTCGCACAGAAGTAGCACGAAACTTCTCTGAACTGCCTATGCTGCGTGAATCGGTTTCTCCGCGTTCCGACATGCGCCGGTGTTTCGCGCAGGACGTAGTCGACTGAAAAGTTTTGCATAAACCCAATGTTTCTTCTTCACCCAATTAATATCCGCAAGAAATTTGGAATAATTTTACGAATATTTACTCCATGTTTTTCGCATTTTACGATTTATGCTTAACATTTGGACACCAGTCTAGGAAATTTTCTTTGTGGTGAAAGCGGGGAATTTTCATTGAAGGCAGTAAAATTCGATTCTCAAAACCATTCGATAAAGAACAGGGATTGGCAAGGGTATGTGCAATTTGTTACTTGAGAAGAAATGAAAATGGAAAGATAATCCAAAAAATCCGATATTATTTTTGTCCTCATTGCAATTTAAGACTTAGTATTACACCATGCTTCAAAAATTGTGTGTGCATATATTTAAGCACACACGCACACTCAAAATCCTCAACCGTTAGGAAAAGAGGTACAAACATGAAATTTTTTTTGTAAGTAATGAGAGAAATTCTTTTTAGGTATGCAAAGCATTCTTCATAGTATGCAGAATGTACTTACAAAAAGAAAAAATTTAGGTGTTTTTGTGTTTCACAATCATAAAATAAAAAAATAGTGCAAAATCTTTAAAATTGAAAATTAAAATAAAATTCTTCCATTTTCGCATTTTGTTAAGTATAATGCTTAGTTATATACGATTTAATTTTGGATTATTTAGGGCAAAAAAATTGACCCCTTAAGAGGCTAGTAAAAATTCATCTTTTTATTAGCTTCCAATTCTAACAATTATTTCTTGTGAAACAAAATTTTATTTTACATTTGTATTATTTTACAATTTGTGAAATACTTATCTAATACAAATTTCAATAAAACAAATATTTTATTCAAATGTGAAAATATTTAGGTAGACAAGTATTTAACGATTTAAAGTTAGACGAACGTGACCTCATCACATTCTAGTTCCGTTTCGCTATTGGATTGGAATGCATGCTATGGACCAATCAAATTAAAAGATGGAAAGTGCATTCCACGATATCGTATTTAGAAAATGAATGATAGGTTCAAATAGTTATGCTAAGTATTTAATGGAATTTGTGATGCTGCTCTATCTGAAACCTATAGAAAGAGAAAGTTGACGCCTTTAAACAGGAGCCATGGATGGGTAGACATATATCTTTCCCAATGTATAAAAAGATAATTATTTAACATGGATAACAATAAAAATGAAATGAAGATACCGTAAAGCAATAAATCTTTACCTTAAAGCAATAACCTTTATATACCTTTTTTTTTTCAAAGAAAAAAACCAATCAATTTAAAAATTTATCAATCGCTTGGTACGGTATTTATTTCACCATGAAAGTACTAGTTCCAGTTCTTTTATTGTATTATGTAAATCTATCTTATGCTGATAGTCTTGCATTAATAAATATATAATGCAATAAGGTTATTTATTATGCAATAGTTTATATACTTTTGTCATTATTTTGCAAATATATTGTGTAATAATGGTAAAAGCAAAAAAATAATCACTCTGTTTATCAAAAAAATGTTCTAAATAAAGATTTGTATATATGCATCAAAGCGATTTAGAGAAACAATTTGGCCTTAACAAAAACATTTTTTGACATTTTAAATTTCAATTTTTCAAATGATTTTCTTGGAACTCTATATTTTTGCAGACTTTGGAGTATATTTGTTCTGCGCATTTGTGCTCTGAAATATAATTTTAAATAGTTGTTTCAGTAATTGTTATCTACTAGCCCAAAAAAAGCGTGATCGATGATGAAAAAATTAAACAGAAAAGGGCGACTTTAAGCAAATAAAAATAGAATAGGGCATGAATAATGAAAAATTACTTTGACTTAAAGCATTCCTAATGTTTTATCGATAATCGGATCTTTCCAAAGTAAAAGTAAATATAAAATGCATCAAACTATGGAAAACAATTTTAATCGAAAAAAAAGTCGAACTCACGGAAGAAATATCGTCAATATAAGTAGCACATAAATAAATAATGTGTGATAAATTTCTGTTTATTCTTCCCATCACAAACACAATCACCGGTAGCCAGAATCGACATTACAATGAATCATTTCAACATGAACCATTATTTCAATTGACAAATCGAGGATTCAAATGCATGCTTCTCGGCGAATATGGTTCATACAACAAAATGATCTTCGACGGGACTCCATTTGTCTGTGAACTCCAGCAGGTTCGTGTGACAGTTTCGATCAACCGTTCCAACGGAAGAGCTGATGACGAAAAGTCGTTAGCACAATCCATCCGATGGGAGTCCTTAGGTAGGCTCCGGATGAGATAGGAAAATTCTTTTTCATCTTTGATCTAATATTCTTAGGGCAGATATTCACAATTATGGCGACGTTTCATGTTCTAATCTCATGTTTTCATCAGTGTTAAGAACAAAGCATTAAATATCTGTACTGAATATCAATAATATGTTATTCTTATGGATTAATACTCGATAAAACCTTATTTTATTCCACACCTTTAGCAGAGAAGAAATTGGGCCAAATTGCGCCAGCAGCTCATTTTTCTGTATAAGATTTCGATCCAATAGAAAAATAAAAATTCACCGATTTGGAGATAAATAAAAGTATGGGCTAAAATAGAACTCAAACAGATTATTCATTTGACAAAGTCGAAAATTTTTTATGTTGTATAAATTATTGTTAGTGACATCAAAAGAGAAATCTGTGGATAATAAACGTCTTTATTCCGCTCATTCCGTTGTTCTTATTTTTATTGTTCCTAGCTGGTTCTACAGTTCTAAGGCAACTCATTAAATCCATCATCTGATTTTTTTCATTGCCAGATATTAATCTGAAGTTAAAAATATAGACATAAATTATTTATCTGACAAAAAGAACTAAATACACTACTCCTAACTAAGTTTTCGTTGAAAGAGGAATAACATATCCAAGCTCATCTGCCTCCCTTCATCCATCAACATCTGTTACTAAAATGTTTCCCTAACGGACGAAATTAATTTGACTGTGAATACAAACTTGCATCGTACAATCAAGAGAAGTTATAAAATATCTGAATCATCCAAGGCCAAAACTTTTCTATCACAGCTCAGAGTGATACTGCACTTGCACATAATTCAGTCTTATATTCGTATCTGAGACACCAAGGTTGTACTTGTGAAGAAAATGCGTTATATTTCGATATTTTCTAAATTGGTAACTTTGTTATTCACATTCAATCATACTTTCGGGTTATACGTAGAATGGGTTCCGGAGTACCTGTTTCCGCCCGAAACTTCACCTCCTATCATTGGGAATTTGAGTTTTAGCCTTGTTTTAGCTTTACCTTAGCCCAATACTGCGAAAAAAGTATTAAAAGTTTAAGAAATTGTAGATTAAAAAATTTTAAAATATGCATTTAGAAATGTAAAAGAGCTTAGATAAAAATACTTTCGGGTCCAAAATGTGTTTTTCAGATTCGTTATATTTTACACTCAAAAATAATAACCCATAATGATGAATAAGAAAAACTTTAAAGAACACAAAAAAATCTGTTGATAATACTTCGATTTAACTTCATTATTTATATGATGAAAAGAATATGATGGCAAAATGTAAATATTGTTCTAGAGTTAAGAGGAAAAGAGACTAACCGAATCAATTTTGATCAAGTTTATAGTAAATTTTCTTAAAATTTTTTACTCTCAAATCAATTTACATTCAGAAGAATTCGGTACAATTATCGAAGAGGATGATGATACTAATGTCAATAGTGAGAAGGAACTGTCTCTTGGACAAAAATTAGAATTAGCGATAACTGAAAAAATTTCAACAAACCAAAATACAGTACAGAAATCAGCTATATCCAAAATCATCCGACGAAAAATCGATTGATTTGAAGAAGAGGGATTTAGAGGTAAATACTAGGAAAAAATATATCGCGCATTGCTAACAGTACCACCAACTAGCGTAGATGCCGAAAGAGTGTTTTCGACAGCTGGTAATTTTTGCACAAATTTATGATCCAGGCTTAATGACAGTTCAATTGATGCATTATGTTTTTTAAAAATACTTTTCAAAAATTTAGTTTTTAAAACATTAAGAACATTTCAAAAATTTGTAATAGTACCACAGACTGAATAGTGATATTTGCACTTTTTTGTGATTTAAATAAATAAGATGTTCCTTTATTTATTTATTTTTTGTGATTCTTTATGTATTGTTATAATTTATAAGTTACAAATTATTTCTTGTGATATTTACACTCTCTAATAAAACTGGCAAGTAAAACAAAAAAACACCTGTGTTTTCTTTCTTTTTCTAAAATTTCTAATACCGGTATCTCGGTATTAAGTTCTAAGAAATACCGAATACCGGTATTGAACTTTCGGTCCAATATTGCAATCCCTAGTTGTGAGGCTTTTATGTTTATCTCAAGAACTGTTTCATTGTAATTTAATCTTCATTTTGGGATATTTTTGGTCACAATTTATTCATATTTCTGGTCGTTCCACTTACATTTTTCCTGTTTTTCCAGAGGAAAAATTCTTGGCAAGAATTATTTGCTGAAATTACCTATAAAGTAACGGAAGCAAAAACGCAAATGTAATACTCACAATGTGTAACCAGAACGAGGAAAATTAATTCGATCATTTGGTATACAAAACATAATCTTTTACTTCTTATTAAAATTTAAATTCGATTTTAAAAAATGTATCCCAAGAATCTGATTTTTATCTTGGTAGTCCTTGATTGTTTTAAATAATCTTACACTGAAGATAAATCGTGGATTATTCGAATTCAGGAACAAAATTTGAAATAGCACGGTTACTTTCTTAATTGCTTCTCCAAGCGAGGTACTAAGCAAACTCAACAAACTAAATTCTTTGTTATGTTCCTCAAAACAATTTTGTAGATAATCAGAATATGGCAGAACTCATTAATTCGTTAATAGTATACTGTTACGTAAATCGGGGTTTGAGTATTTTATGCTATTAATCTCAAAGAGCAAAGCCCTTCTTCAAGAGCGATGAAAACTTATTATAGAAAAACAATCCTTTAAATACATGATACAGTTCTCAAATTCACTTAATAAATCCCAGTAGGTTTTCCCATCTTGTACAGCGCTCAGACACAACTATCAGTGTCTGAAAGTACCGGTAAGTAACGTTTATTCACAAGCAACGGATCTTTAATGGGCTCTTCAACAGTCAAAACAATACTGACTCAGTTTCAACGAGCGATTCCTATTTATAGGCTGCATTGTTCTCTCTCGAAAGATCCGCTTGCCTCATGGATAGTGATATTTATAGATTTCTCCAGTAACTTCCAGAAATATTCATATGATAGTCAGTCGCCAACTGGCCAACTTGGCTGTATCGCCAATATTTCACCAAGTTTATATTAAAACACCATTCTGATGCAAGGGGCAGCGTTGCTTGCAAATAATACAACTTTTATCATAAAATAAATACCATATAAAGTAATATTAATGTATTAAACATCCAGATATAAATTATTTCCACTATTTTAAGCATCAATTACACAATATTCGTAACAATAAAGTACCATTAGGATAAATCATTAGCACAAAAGGATGTACTTGTCAGTAATAATATTTAGGCATAATATCTTCTTTACACATCCATAAAAGTTCAAAACATGCTAAGAAAACATGCCAAAACATCGCATTGCCTGTACTAGATTGAAGTATTGTAACAAAGTATTTAAAACCCATGCTTACATGCCCTTTCCGACAAACTGTAATTCTCCCACCTGGAATATGTAATTTAGAACTGGATTCATCAGACATAATCTTTTTCAATTATAGGCTGTTTAGTTCTTGCATGCTTAAGAGAATTTGAGACGATCCTTGACAAAGAACTGCTGAAATTTGCTGCATTGCTGAATTTTTTTTTTTTATTTCACAATTCGAGAGATGCTCTCTGTTCCTTCCGATCATTCACCACTGTATGACGACCACAATGTGCTATTCAGACCCAGTTTTTTGCCTGACATTCTCAGCAGCTGCTCGTGAGCGTTTTACAAATGCGGTGGTTTTGCTAATACTTACTCCATGCGTCCGAGCTCTGCTGTCATCCCCCCCCTACGTTTACCGTCAATTCACCTTTTTTACCGTATATTCAGAAGCAATTCACCTATACTACTACATCAGAAACTCGGATTTTTCTACACCTTTCTAAATTTCTATCAACATTGTGATTAGTTTATTAGCATAAATATTTGGGTGGTTATATTGTCTCGTAGATTAAACTTAAGTGAAATGATAACAATTCTCACTAGTCACACACAACTCAAGACTGTATTCCACGAACTGAATATTTCTTTAGCTTATATACAGGCATGGAAAGTTCCAGAACTTTCCATAACTATAATTACAGAAAACTTTTTGATACAATTACAATTAATAATAATAAAAGCACGCAAGAAGGAAAGAATTGTAATTAATAAAAACAAGCTCGAGATACAGAAACTAAAATCAATACAAAGAAAACAAAAGTTATTTTGGGCAAGTCGCCCATAGCCGGGCTATTGAGACCGAGCAATAGATCGTGCTCATAGCAACAAAAGTGAGCTATTTTCGCTACAATATTAAAATGTAACATTATATGGTAAATTTAAAAATAAATATTTATGAAAGTTACGTTTTTACAGAGCAAAATCGATTTTTATCCTCCATGTGAATTTGATACTTTGTTATTCAAATGTAGAATTTATTTACTAATTTTTTGAAAGAAATCATTTTTACTATGCTGTACCTAAACACGATTAAACACTTTCATTTATTTCATGTATACACATTTACATAAACTATTAAATATTTATTTTTCAGAAAATTTTTGTAACTGGAAAACAGCTTAGAACACTCGTTACATTTTGAAAACACATATTTTCATTTTTTTTCCCTCCCGTGTTTTTAAAGCTTATCTTCAAAAAAGGACAGATTAAAAATGCTTTCAAGATTAAACTAATTTACTTTATTCTTGTTCCTACAAGCATTTTTTGCATATTTTTTTCTGAATTGCATTTAAAAAGGATATTAAAAAGTTGCCCTATTTAAATCCCATTAGTGTTTCACTGTTGTCGCGTAATTTGCGAAACTTTTTTTTGTTTCCAATTAATGTTTGGAAAACAGTAAAACGCTGACTCCTTTCTAAATAGAAAAAAAAATGCCAAATGAGTTTTAGAAATGAATTTTTAAGACGCGGCCTTTAAAACTGCGTCATGCAATTTTAAAAATATGAGAATAATTCTTATTTCAAATTATAAAAGTGACATTTTTACTTTATAAAATCTTTAATATTCTAAAAATTAAAAATTTAAGGCGACTGGGTACCATTTTTACAATTTTTTTATTTTTAATTTTTGAAATTTGGTTTTAATTGTATTTAATAAAGGCCATTATTAAGTAATAATTCCACACAAAAAATTTCAAATTTGTTGCAAAATGTTCGTAAAATTTAAATTTTTATAGATTTTTTATTATTTCTTAAATTTCTCTAAGGCTTTTTTAAATATGTATATTTTCTTTCAAAAAAATTTTCAGAGTACCTTATAACATATTACATAAAACTGTGCATGGGTTTTTCTATTCTGCTGCTCATTAATTTTATATTAATTTTTTCGTTGTGAAATGTACAAAAATTCTCGAAAAAGCAACTATTTTGGTTTTGAAATTTTTTTTAAAAAAACTACTTCGTATCTTAGAGCTAATTCCCCCCATGCACAGTTTCAAAACATATACATTTTAGAACATTTATAAAAAATTTCACATCCCTACTTCAATTATCAAAAAAGGCCTTAGGGTTTTGATTGATAGTATATGATCAAAAATTCAACATGGAGAAATATCAATTTAAAGTTTCATTCCATGAAAATAGCATGATATAATATTCATCGAATAGTCTGAAACGTTTATGAAATAATGATTAGCTTATTTAAAACTGCTTGCCATAAGAAATTGCAAAAATATAGAACAATTAATGAGTAGCATAATGATTATATGTAAAAAAACAAATGAAATATCAATATTTCATAAAACTTTACGTTAATAATTAAAAAAAATAAAAAAGAAACGAGCCTTACAGTAATCGCATATGATATGTAACATCTGACATGTTATCGTGGTAAATACGCAATAGTGACTTTAATCCTGAAAATAATGAATCGGGCATGATTGGAAATAATTTTCTACGAATAATTATATATTTAATGAAAATTTTATAAAATTAACACAAGGAGTAATGCAATTTTTTATCAAAAATATTTATTCTTGTTCAATTTGCGGAAGAGCGGAGACAAGAGACTTAAATATGACACATATACTTGTGGTTTCAAAGTATTTAAAAACCGTCAAATACAATACCACTGTTATTTGTCGAAACATTTCGATTTGTGTTCATTTCGAGCTTGAGTTCATCTTTCAGAAAAGCTATGAGCGGATCAGCTTCTGGCAAACTGAAGTTAACATTAAAATCACCATTCAAAATCATGGGAAACGAGTGATATTTACCGAGTTTTTGAATTCCAATCTTCTGAAAGGCTAAATTTAACAATATAAAAAAAGCTAGCGGCTTGATTGCTACTAGAGTTGGACCCCTATGCGAGGGTAGCGAAGAGACACCATCAAGCGCATGTTTCAAAATTAGAAAAATTAAAGAAAATCAAAAATAGCCGTTTACTTAATTAGTTAGTTTTTTTAATCGAGAAATCTTTTTTAATCACAATTAAAAATATTATATTGACAGCGACAGGAATTAACCTCAAAGTATGAAAAAGATACGCACTAAAATATCTATTCAAATAATTCCATATAACTCACTCGTATTTTTTTAAGAATGATGAGCTTTGTCACAAATGCTTAACAGTAAATATAATTATTAATATATAGTTTGCACATTTTAATATAACCTCAGATTTCACACACAATGAGCTCTGAGACTTTGACATTTGAGCGTAAGAATCGCAAGTTTATTCTGGATGAAGTCTAATAAGAGGAAGGCTGGCGGCTTAATTGCTAATAGATTTGGACCCCGATCGGGGGTAGCGAAGAGATCCCACGAAGCGCGCTGATTGGTCAAATCAAACAGCGTGCGCTTCCCCGACTTCCTGTTACACATTTCCGTCCCTTTTCACGAAATCACTCCAACAAATATCCAGCAACCGAGAGAAAAGATGTTACACATCAAAAATAAATACACACCCCTCATAGCTAATTCCACTTGCTCAATTTTACAACTTAAGTAACGCACAACGTGTACAAAAGATGTTTATGCCTTTATTTTTTTTCCATGATTTTAAACGCCTTCGAATGTTAAATATTGTACACGAATGGAAGCAAAATCAAATAACAATTTATAGGTAAAATATATCAAAATCTAAGAATTGCATCTATGCATTGTGTAAATAAACATCTTAAAATATTTTAATAATAAAAGTGTTTAATTTTAATAATAATAGTTTTCTTTATAGTTTTTTAAGAACAACATACCAAAACTTTTCGAATAACAAAAAAGACTACGTAAAAAAAATTTCTTTTAAAAATACGAATTAAATGAAAAATAGAACACATCGCACGCTATATTCTTCCAAATGCATACATACACATACAAGCATGGTTATTTTTTCCCGCACAATCCTTGACATCAATGTTAATATCAGTCCTTACAACCTCGCATTTCTGTTTAAGCTACCCAAACTTTATCTACACGAAACTATACAAAAGTATCTATCTTATATATCTTTTCAGTTTTACCATAAAATAGCACATACAATGCTGGTTCCGGGGACACCATGGAGCTAAAAACTTATAGCCTTCTCAGTCTTTGCACCAAATGGAAAATATTACAGCCACTGGAACCTATGAAACTATGACATGGAATTTTAGAAGAAATATCTTTATGTTGCATATTTCTAGTGGAATGCGGTAGGAAACCGGTATGTGAGATGTATGTCACTGCTGCTAGAATATTACATTAAGCATATAAATTTTATCGGCGCTCTTTGAAGTTTGCAGTAATCTATGTTGCAGTTCTAGAAGGACTTTTAATGGAAACAATACTTTAGGAAGTATGAACTGAGGCATATCGCTTTTAAAACATGGTATCAAAAAATTGTGTTTATCGACGCAACATTTTTCTGAAAGAAATTGAAAAAAGGTATGACATTGTGTTTTAAAAATATATAAGACTTCTTTTTTCATATTAAAATATTTAGAAAATAAAATCTTCCTCTCAATCTCGCTAATTAGTAATTATAAATCTTTAGATAGCATAGTTACAAAAAAAATCAATAACAAACAGGTGTAACAAGTTTTAAGGTACAATTGTTTACATACCTGGTATATGTGATAAAAGACTGTGTGCATAAATTTTTAATTAGATATTATTTATTAAACTCAGATTTCTACTCAAAAAATGACTACTAAAAATGACCATTTCTGCTTAAAATCGTGTTTCAAATCAAAACTCATCTCAAAATAAGTTAAATATCACTATTCACTTAAAGTTTTTTTTTAACTTAAATTTCTGAATTGTATTTTTAACTATATCAGTAAACATTACATCATAAACTAATTTTCTTTATCATACCAATACATAATTGAAATAACAATAGCCTTAAGGTACCGACTTCTTGCCCCTACTTTTTCTTAAAAAATGAAGATATGGGATTTTTTTGTTGTTTTTAAATTTGTTTAGAACATTTTAAGAAAAATGTTTGCTAAAATTAAGAAGAAGAAAAGATATTATTATTACTAAATTGGGAAAAAATTTACAAAAAATAACATAAAAGGGGCCCATTCTGTACCAAACGTTTATGAACAAATTTTCAATTCTAATGTGTTGCTATGTTATTCATTTTTAAATGACCTTCAGGATAAGAGATATTTTAATTTTTACAAAAACTAAAGCACTTTATCTTAGTTATTACTTGAAATTGCTTTAAAAAACAGTGATTATTATATTAACGTAAGGGACTGTAAATTTTGTAATAAAACAGTGATTGATACATAGGAAGGTTAAAACACTTCTACTATTATACAGAACATCGCAAAAAATTTCAATTAATTATCTTCAAAACTTTTTTAGCATTCGCTGGCCCCGTTTGAACATTTTCAAAAAAAAAAAAAAAAAGATATCAATCATTGGCATGGCCAAGTAATTTTAGCTCGTTTTTCTCATGTTGTATTTTACAATAATGCAACTATTGAACTTTTTACTAACAGAAAGTAGTGTGTGTACTATACTTAAAAAAATTAATTTTTTTAAAATTATTAAATTTAAATATGATTCGGCTCATCTAGGACACAAATGCGACCAAATGCCGAAATCCCGAGGTCAATCGGTTAATTATTGGCTGAGAAAAAGGTACGACAAAATATGGAACGAAGACGAAATTTGCGTCCTAATAGCGCTTTTTTTACACTACGTGAAAAACGCGCTAAAACACACACATTCTAAGTAAAGCGCATTTAAACGTATGACCTCTTGCTTAACCCGCGGTCACTCGCGCCTGTTTCTGCTACCGTCGTTATTCGCGGGGTGTCTAGAACACCCCACACTTTTAACACGTTTATTTAAATATGAAAAAAAAATTTAGTCAATTATGATATATTTTTATAAAGTACAAGTTGTTTTTTGTATTATACAAATAAAATTATTAAATTTATTGCATAAAAATGAGACTAACATTAATTTAAACTAACCTATATACAAAATTTTCACTTTAAAATACATTAACTTTATATTATAGCTGGGGTGTAGAGAACACCACGCGAGTGATCGCGGGTTAATGTAATGGCATCTGCTTTTACTAAAACACTTGTAGTTTTTGTTCTAGTGAACGGAAAATAATAAACTTGGTATTTTTATAAAGCTAATAAGATTGTCTATAAAATAAAATAATAATAAAATTATATCGATTTTTGGTAAAATTTACAATATTAGGGTAGTCGGATATCTTAATTTACTAAAAGAATTATAAATACATTAAACTGATTATTTAAAACAAATAAAGAATAATTTTATTTTACTAAATAAGGGCGGAATTCGAAGAGTAAATATAAGCATATAAAAATAAGAAGGATTTGCGCTGCTGTAACAATTTAAAATTAATTTTAATGTCATTAATTATTTGAGAAAATTAAAAAAAATAAGCTTTTACAATTCCTTTTTTTTTAATGAGAACTCTTAAAAAATTTGTCTTAAATTTTTATAATGACCAGTATAAAAATTTAAACTAAAGTTATACATAACTTTGGACAAACCAAAACACGTTCGTCTAAGAACACGAGTTTGTGCTATTCTATCACCCACGTTGCTCTGTGCTATGGGTTTAATTAATGGTAGTCATCATAGAGGACGCGCCGAGTGCAGACCACTAGCAATCAATCAATGCATAATGATTCTGACCGATATGGGTACATCAAGGATGTCCTCCGTCCTACCCTGACAATTTACTCACGATCAAATGTGCTCAGACCTTTCATCTTACCCATATTGCAACCAATTATTACTTATCTCCGCTTCGCCATCTTTTAAGTTGTTACATGATGAAGCATTTACCTTCCATTTACATAGCATACCACATATACTGTATTCCAAATATCAGTGCTTCTAAAACTTTCAATATTTGCGATCCAATTTTCGATCATAATTTTCACCGCACCCTCCTCCATGCAATAGCAATATATTGAATTCACTAATAGTATGCTTTGACGAAAAGCTACAAAACGACTTCAATTTTTAGATGTACAGATTATCGAGAGAAGTATTAAATTTTGTATATAATTTTCTGACATGCCCAGGGGTCACTGGTAAATATTAAACTTGTTCGTAACATAGTATTGTTAAATTAATTATCAAATACATTATCGAGTACTGATACATTTATATAAGTATACTAGCTGACACGGCACACACACAAACGTTGTTTTGCCATAAAAATTATCTCTAGCGAATATTTTGGTAGTCAAAAAATTACTAACTCATTGTAAGTGTGCTGGGATGTGGTATATGACTGAAAGAGGAATGGAGCGGTGTGAACGATGACGGCCTATAAAAGTAACAAAACACCAAACATTAATTTTTTTAAATTTTTTGTACTTTTATTAGTTTAACTAATAAATTTCAAATTACATCTCCATCGCACATTATGACAATTAAAAAATAATATTATCAGGCTCTTAGTGCAACGGAGTGTACGATATTTTTAGTGAGTCCATCTTTAGCCAACACAAACAAACTAGAGGGTTTACCTACGCGAGAACTTGTCGTGTATAATTGCCCGTGTGAAAACACGGTGTGCCCAAATCTAAGCCACAAACAGACATCATTTGGTCTTGAGACTTATTAATTGTCATTGCGAATGCCAATATAATTGTAAATTGAATCCGTTTGAATTCAATTGGCACATCTGTGGGAATAATAGGGATTCGGGGTAGTAATACATTTTCTCCTCGGAACTTGCCATTCGACAACGTTTTTCATCAATTTCTTAATGACTAATCTCGTGCTATTGCACAGCCGTGGTGGATTCAAATTACGAAGCAAAATAACCGGAGATCCAACCATCAGTTGTAAATGGTACGGTGGCATGCCTGGCAAATAACAACTTCTTTATTTACAACTTCGTTGGTATCGCAAACTGTATTGATTGATTTGTATGACATCAAGTCCCCTGGAAAAAACTGTTGTATCTTGAAATTCAAATCGCTGACGTCCACATTTTTTGCTGCCAAAATTGCTCTTTCTGCCAACCACTCATGATTAAGTATTGTGTGTGTACATCGGGAAATATCTGGTCAATGAGAGCATTTTGCGAGTTAATGATTGTGCAGAAATCGGTCGATAATTTTATGCATCCAGTATTTTCATGTACAGCTACTTTTTCATCGCCGATATTTAACAGCTGTTTTGAGAATGTTTCAGCGGATGGATCTCGAAGCATTTGAACGTGAATATTTACTTTCAGCTGTACTTATTCAACATTACGCCGCAGTGGTGATGATTTCAAGCAAGCGTTGATCTGATCAGCGTACGTTGAACGTGAAATGACGGGAAGTGTTCGTCAGAAATCACCTGAAAGTAGTAACAGAGTGCCGCCAATAGGTTTTTAAATTTATAGTGAAAAAAAAAAAAAAAAAAAAAAAAAAAAATCAGCCTGAAAGTAGGCAGAGTCGCCCTAATAGGTTGTCGTTGTTTTTTTATCTCTTTCAATGTCCTGTTAAATGCCTCAAGCGAATGTTTGAATAGAAAATTATTAAAGTACTAATATCGCTATTAAAAATAGGGGTTGGTGGTAGAAAAGTAAAAATTTAGAGTTGTATGTATTTTTCAATGTCGAATCATAAAAAAAAATTGTCCAAAAAATAAAAAAATAATAAAAATTTAGGGTGAGCCATTTTTATCACTTAGGAGTATTAAAAACAGATTAGATCCTATTCTCAGACCTACTGAATCTACGCTCAAAATTTCATAAGAATCGGTCCAACCCTTTCACTTATCTCGTGTCATTTATTTAAAATAATGATAATTAAGCAAAACCGATTAAGTTTTTCGCAAATATTTTAGATATTTTTGTTTTATAAACGGTGCAATATATGAATTTTTGAATTAAAGATATGTACAAAAAATGGAAAAAAAATAATAAACTTTTCACTCGCCAAATTTGAGGATTTTTGATTTGTTATAGACACCCTTTTTGTGCTAGTGTATCTCATTTGACGATGAAACAGAGAAAAGTCACACATCTGGCGCGAAACCGATTTTTGACGCCAAGCGAAATAAACGGCTAAATAAGCAACACACAGGGGTAAAACAATTACGCGTTTTTAAGGTTTTTAATTAATAATTTTTCAACTAATTGCAATATCGGAATGAAAAACAGTTTACGTCCTATTCTCAGACCTATTGAATATGCGCACAAAATTTCATAAGAATCGGTCCAGCCGTTTCAGAGGAGTTTGGTTACAAACACTGTGACACGAGAATTTTATATATTAGAATTTATATATCACTGTAAATGTGTATTTTATTTCTTATTACGATAATGCATTTTTTTGCTTTGCTTCTTCAGTAAATCAATAATTTTTTGTAAATAAGCTTTTATTTTTTGCTTTTAGATATGCTCACTCCCCCATGTAGGGTTATCATGTCTTTCTAGGGGGGCCAACC
>BMAO01006935.1:0-14522 GCA_019973975.1 Trichonephila clavata | reverse complement strand
TATTTTAAGTAATTTTAAGTAAAAAATATTTTAAGTAATTTTAAGTAAATATTTAAGTTTTTAAGTAAAAAATATTTTAAGTAATTTTTAAGTAAAAAATATTTTAAGTAATTTTTAAGTAAAAATATTTTAATAACTTTTAAGTAATACGATATATGCGTATTATGTTACTTTTTATAGTTCGGAATGTACTTTGTTTTTCTTCTTTTCAGTATATATTAATTTTTTAATAATCTTTTGTTTTCGACGTTTCAATATACTCGCACCTCTCATTAAGGATTTTCACGTTTTCCCGGGAGGGGGGGGGTGCCTCACAGTCTGAGAAAACGCTGGATTTAACGAATTAATGTTTGTTCATATGAGTGCAATTCTTAACCGAAGTGTTTTTGAATCATGATTTATTCTCTACAATGTTTATTACACTACTGGTATAAACTTTTTGCTGAAGGGAAATGTTAAAATCCAGTCAGAAAGCTTGACGCTGCTTCACTGCCCTAAATTGGTATAACAGCCTGAAAAAACGTATCGTGGGTAGTCTAGTGGTTAGAGCACCGGACACCAGACCGGAAGGCCTGGGTTCGATGCCCGATGCTACTTAATACTTGCCGAATACACATGGAGAACGTGCTTGTTAAATCAGTAGGTCCGAATGGTGTCGCCATCTATCGTGTTATGTGAGCAAAATCGTACTGTTATCTTCTTGAGGGGCTCAAAACTTAGGCTAACGATAGGAGTAGATCTACCCCTTTTGCTATGATGAATTTCGTGGGCCTCGATCTGACGACGTCAGACAGGTGGCATTAGTAACAACAACAAAACGTATCATTTCCATTTTCTCAATTGATATTTCTTTACTTTTGTTCTTGTATTTTGGTTTCAGAATTTTGATTTTTTTCTCTGATTTTTAGAATATTTAATTTATCCATCTTTTCTTTAATTAATTTTAGTTATTATTCTTATTATGTGAATTAATACATTTAAAATCATGATATTTAAGAAACTGTTTATGTAATTCGCTCTTTATTATTATGCAATGCTATAATCCCCAAATTAATTTAATTCAAAACTGGCTGAATAAATATTGAACTAAAAAAATTTAAAAATAAGTCTACTACTGTTTCTTTACGTTTTTATTTTTTTAGTGATACACTATAGAAAATGTTATGTTTAAAGAAAAAATACTTTTCAGGGAGAAAAATAAATAAAATGTACCTTAAATAAAATTTTAGATGGTATGATTAGATGTAAATGATTCGTTTTTTAAATTTTAGCAGCCTCTTAAAAGTTTTTCAAAAGACCATTACGTAATGAAAATTTTCTAGTATTTTACAAACTAAATTCTTCAGTGTATTTACTCCATATAATAAATAACTATACAAAGTTTCGGGGTACCATCCATTTAAATTTGCTGACAGGAATTTCTATCTTAAAAAAAAGAATAAAGAAAGCAAGAAACAATATCTGAAAAGTTACAAAATAATTAGAGTAAGGGAGAATTTATAAAACAAAATGAAATAAAATAGATGATTTTACACTAGGACTAGTCTTTTTACGTATTTATTTGTTATTGTTGGGTTCACTTGTGGAAGATGATCTTAAGCATTCAAAGAGTTTCAGACAACTTTTAAAAATTCTGAGTTGAAGAGAAAGGTATTTTGGAAGGGGGCTTATATCTAATTCCCACTGCTAATACTTAAAGAACCTTTAACAATAATCATAATTTTTGTATTAAATCAAATGTTATCGCTTCGAGTTGTGCACTTTAAGGGAAAACTATTTTTATAAGAAAATGTTCTAGAACGGATATTCTTTGAAATTATACGCATGAGCGTAATAACCTATTTGCATGAGGCATATTTTCGTCTCATTTAACTCTTTAGAGAAATGTCTTAAGTAAATGAATAAAGGAGAATTTATTTCATTGCATAGCTAACTGATCCAGCTTACTAATTCTATTATTTAGAAAATGAATAACAAATACTATACAGTTCGAATTAACTAAAACAATTTTTTGTTAATTATTTCTAAACCACCTAAAACTAGCTTTATCTGCCTTGAAGTGATAATAATGTTCAACTTTACCAGCACCAAAGCCATTTCATAGGCTTATCTTCGTTTGTGAGCATTTGAGTGTAAATTTGGATCATTTTAATTGTATTTATGTTGAAATTGATGTCGACAAACAAAACCATCTCATAAATATTCTTCGTGAAAAAACGAAACTTTCAGTTTGTGTGAGTCATTTTTATTTTATTAAAGTATTTTTGTTGTTTCAGCTTGACTAAAATCAAACTGCATAATTTTTTTTAATCCATCAGAAAAATAGGCTTGAAAATGTCAAACTTTTTTTGGAAAACTTTTGGTCTTTGAGTGAGATCAAATAAAAGTCGATACTATTTCTTTTTTCAGGAATATCAAAGAAAGGAGAAATTCTTTCAAAACTGGATTTCTGAACTTTGAAAGAGTGAAGGACGTTAGCTATCTAAATGTGACACGTTTTTCTGTTTATAGAGAAAAAAAGAATATTCGGGTTTCTTATAAGGATTTCCATTGTAAAGAAGAATAAGAATACTTGAGAAACTTCGGAATTGTGATATTCCGGTAATCCACGTTTTCATATTCTCTTATGTGCTAAGTTGAACTTTTAAGTAAGGAACACATTTCGGATTCTTTTAAAAACTAAATTATGCAAAGCCATTATTTAAAGAAGATGCAGATTTTTTTTGTTAAGAAATACTGTATTTAAGAATTTTTAAATTCTACAAACTATCCTTTACTAAATTGCCTTAAAAATTGCTTGTCTTTTATGATTAAAAACAATTATCCAACCTGTAATAATGTATTTGCATGTAAGATTGCATATCATTAATGTCTAAGACAAAACAAGTGTTAAAATTGCTCTCAAATATGGTTTATTATAAGAAGTGTTCAGTAAGCCACCTCCTTGGTTAATCTGTTAGGAAATATATAAAAATTTCATTATCAGGCTATATGACTTTGAATGCTTGCAAGGTTGATAAATCAAATGACAATTTTAGATCTCAACTAAATTATAAAGCTTTCATACATTTCCTGCAAATATTGTGCAATATGACTGTAATGAATTCACGTTATTTTTTTTAAAAAATTTAGTGAGTTCTATCAGAAAATCAAAACTACTTATTTACAAATCATTGACAAGGCATGTGCTACAGAAACGTGAGCAATGACTGAGAGACACAAGGAGACTTTTTCTATATTTAAAAGAATAGTCCTTAGAAGTATTTGGGGGGGGGCTTAAAATGTGATATCATTTGGAGAAGAGCCAATTTAAAAAATTGAAAACATTTATAAACTTTAATGATGACGGACGGATGGATTGCCTAGAAAAAGATATGAAATCTATTAATTTTAGGAACTGGAAAAGAGAGTCAGGCCATGAACAGGACATCCTGGAATGGAATTCTTAGGAAGATCAAGGCCAACTCTGGACTGCCATGTCATTGAGGAAAGACGTAAATTTCAACGGTCTTTTTGGACGCACATTATTTTCCACAGACTGAAAATTTAGAACTACTGCACTCCTAAAAACACAAACATGATTCAAATGAATCTCTGTGTAATACGGATGCGATGTAATGGTACCTAGCTCAAAGATGTGAAACATTGTTCAGCAATTGCACATAATGATTTCCCATACCTTCGACGTTCCTGGACTTTCTGTACTGCATAATATGTTCTCTCTCTTTCTATACTGGTGGCCAGAATCATTTGTACCTGTGAAACAGGATTTGTCAGAGAACATCACTTGACCACTAATTAAGTAGACCTTCCCTACATTATTTAGTGATCAACCACACACACACACACAAATAACAATTTACTGTTCATTAAAACAGTATTGTAGTTTATAATTGTTTTAATACTTTGAATTACTCCTTCCCAAGATGCCCCTTTTAACTTAGTTATTTAGAACAAAATGATGTAGAACGGTGCCTAAATAAGTATCTTACATTGGTTAACTTATTAATAAAATTCGTTAACTTCATTAATTAACTCTCGAAATCCAAAATAATGCAGAAAATTGTACTAAATGATGAAAGTAATTACTTATCGTTTGTTGTTACTTTAAACATATAAAAAGTCATTTAATAAAAAAAGCTTATATCAAGTAGCTTAAATGTTACAATTTAGCAATAAGTTAAAGTTAAAATATATGTCTCCAAATGAAAAACATAATAAGAAACATATGTGAATAAGATTTTTTTTTTTTGGAAATTCAATGATTGCTAACAGATTTTTATAAATAGCTATATAGGGGGTACAATTTCGTAAGTTATAAATAAATAAATTTTTAATAAAGTCGCATTAGAATGGAATACCTTATGCTTCTTTAATAACTTTTTTTATGTATGCTTCAAATTTAATTGTTTTCTATCCCATCATTTTAATCTAAGAAGTGAATTTTTAATAAAAAATTGTATGCCAGTCGGAAGTTACATATAAATCCGTACACACTATAATTTAGTATGCCCTGGGTTATTGATATATATTGATAATTAATTTTAATTTATTTCCTAAGAAATAAGTATACAGGTTGCTTAAAATGTTTCGGGAAGGATGTGGTGCAAATAATTTAAAACGAATAAATTACTCTTAGTCTACTAATTCTTTCGGGGGAAAAAACTCCTTTTATAAGTAACTAAACATATATAATGTATTCTAACAAATTTTCAAAAAAAAAACTATTTTTAGTGCACATGACTTCAAAATCTTACAGATTAACTACGATAAAGTCCGGCGTATACCACGCATTTTGAATACAAAAAATGAGATCTAAATTAAAGGGCGCGCGTTACACTCCGGGTTCAAACAAGAAAATTCTAAAAGTAAAAAAAAAAAAAAAAAGATGAGCATATATATACAATATATATAGAAAAATTAGATTTCTACATATATCAAAGTGCTGTTTATTTAAACGTAATGACATTCCTTTTATGAACTTATATCAGCGTTTCTCAAACTGTGGGGCGCGCCCTCCTTGGGGGGCGTGACAACTTTGTGAGGGGGGCGCGAGCATATTGAAAAGTAGAAAAAATATTATTAAAAAAATTACTAATTTACTGAAGTTAACAAAATACATTATGACATAATAAAATTAAAAATACATATTTAAACTGATATATTACACTTATAAATGTATACACTAATAATATTTATCTTATATTTTTAATCATACACTAATATATATCTAATAATATAATCTTACACTAATAATATTTATTCAGTGCTACACAATGTATCTTATATTTTAAGTTAAGAACAAGTTTAATAACTACCAATGCTCCATGGGATTGTCATATATAAAATTATATACAAAAATTAACACTTATCATGTTAGTTTGTACGGTTTATAATTAATCCCTTAACTGCCGATTAAAAGTTACGCGATTCGCTTTCCTACGCCAATTTACTTATTTTATATTATTTGCTTCTAATTCCGAGTAATATAGAAGCAAATAATATAAAATTAGTAAATTCTTTGCAAACATGGTCAAGATTCTTTTATTGCATTCCAAAGCCTTCGGAATAACTTTATGGATAGCAGTGCACAGAAAAGATCGCAATTCGGAAAGACGTATATATACGTTCGAAGAAATTAACGCTTTGGCTGAGCGAGACGTTTATATAAGCCGGTGGCACTTAACAGATTAAAGTCGTGTCGTATTTTTGCGTCAAAGTTTAGTATGTTTGAACTGAATATATTGTTATTGTATGAGGGGGGCGGGAAGAAAATTATGATGGAATACTGGGTCGCGAATGTGGAAATTTTGAGAAGCACTGACTTATAGGGTTGAAGTTCTAGAAGTATACTATTTTTTTCTAAAGCTTGGAATAATACATCAAATAAATGACTTTGAAACATAAAAGCATTGCACACGTACATTTCAGGTTTCTTCGTAAAAAAGGGAGTGAACATGTTATGCGGCGAATATACCTAAAAATTTCAACTTCAAAGTATTGGGTGCCTTCCACGCCAGGATTTACGGTACTTTTATTTTACATAAAGTGATTTTAGTTTTATTGCAAAAACACTGAAGAAATTTTGAACAAGAACATATGATAATATAAAAATGAGGCATCATTTTTATTTATAGAACTTTGAAAGACATTATAAAAACTATTTTTATACTGTTGTATATGTAATAAACAAAGAAAGCAAGTGTATATATGCTGTATATTTTTGCTTTCCGTACGCATTTTCGAACGCGTTTCAAAAGAGTAAATAAGATAAATGTATACCCCAAACTATCCTTTTAAAAGTCCATATCCACAAACAATTCACTATTCCACGAGCCATTTTTTTGTTGTCAAAGAGATTCAATTTTGCAGTAAGAAAAGACAGTGTGTGGAATTTTTTAAATAATACAGCGTTCCAGAATACTACCTAAAGCTTTGTATGATAAAAAGTACATCTAAAAGCATACCCGGCCCTAAATTGTTGGAAAAGTTGATAAAAGGAAAAAAAGTACTTAAAATATTTATTACATTCAAAACACAGCAAAACCGAATGAAAAATACAAAAGACGTTATCGCTTCAATTCTATTTCAAAAATTTCGAATAAATTTGATCATTTTGTTGTTAAAAAAAAAGTATAAATTACGAAACCAAAAAGATAAAACACGTGCTGAAATAGCCATATTTTCTTTTTTCTTCAGTTTTAGAGAATAAACGGGATCATATTTTATAGAAACAGTGTTTTGTTTTTTCAAAAATTGTATGACCAGATAATTTGTTTATGGGATCCGATAAAAAAAGTGTATAGTAAGCAATTTATATAAACATACCAATAAAAAGTGAACTATAAGCTTGATAACCATTTTCAGTAAAAAAATCATCTAGTCTTCCTTTGTTATCACTCAAGATGAATTATTATTTTTATAAATTTTTCTCTTAGTCATAAATAAAAAGTATTCCATAACATTCAGGAAGCGTATGTGGAGCATTTTGACACTTGAATAAAATTGCTTTATAGTAAACAAAAGTAGAGCAAATTCAGCATAAACATATTTATTTGATCATTATCCTTGGAAAAGTATTACACAAAAGGATAGGTAAAAATAACAGCAAATATGATAGTAAACCGAACACAAATAATAATTAAAATACAACTTACATTTTGATGGGTTTAATGATGTTTTCTTAAGTCATATGACGAATATTTATTTTCAAACTCCTTTATCTTTGATTGATGATTAATTAACGAAAGAAATAATTTTGCTATTTCTGCCACAGTTTAGATTTTATCACACACACACATTATATATATATAATTATGTGTAAATGCAAAGGTGTGTGTATGCTTGCCTTTGTGTGTGCAGGCGTGTTTGTTCAGGCATGCGTTTGTGTGTTTGTGTGTGTGTGCGCGTTTGGTGTGTGGGCGTTTGTGTGTGGGCGTTTGCGCGTGTGCGTCTGTGTGTGGGTATTTGTGTGCGGGTACTCTTGTATGTGTGTGCGTTTCAAGTCAACATTTCGTTTGAATGGGATTTTAGTGGAGACCTATATAAGACTTAAACTCAATGCCAATTGTTTTTGATGTGAAGTTTAATATATCTCAAGGAATTCAAGATTCCCCAAGCCTACAACATAACTGAAATAATTTGTATTCATTAATGTTTAAAATAGCGGTTGCAGTATTTCATATATTTCAGTTTAATAGCATTTCTTTATATGAAAAGCCCAAAATTTCATATTAGTTTAAGAATGCCATTATGGAACTCGGTCTAAAATCAGCATAAACAATTAAAAATAATATTCTTACCTTAAATTATATGGTAAATCCCAGAGATATTTATGAATAGGAAACATAAAATAGTTCGAAACTTATTATAGAAACATTTTTTTTTCTTATTGATCAACATTTTTCGAGTTTGAACATGCGTATTTATATCTTTTGTTAACTGTTAGGAAAACTATGAACCACATTAAAAATTTGGAGAGGAATTCAATTTCAATAAATTAAAAATTTTATTACTTAATTCAATTCAAATTGAAATAACACTTCTTTATTGATTATTCCAAAACCACCTTTTTTTTAAAGCTGCCATCGCAAGCTTTCATTTTACTATTTAGAAAACTTTGAAAGAAATTACAAAAGAAAATCAGTCAGTGCATATCAGTGTATGCTATTTTTTTATGTAACTCTTTATTTTCTAAGCAGGAAAGTGAATTTATTTCGTTTTCTTTCCGCTAAAATTGCACAGTGCAATGTTTATTTTGAATTTATCCATGTTGGCTGCTACATTAGCATATAAATGGAAACAGGAGAAACCATTTCTTTTGTGGTCAACAAAATACACGAGAATACTCTTTAAATATATCTAAGATATCGAATGCTGAAACACTGGAATATAGAATTTTTAAGACGAGTTTCAATCTCTAGAACACCGAGCGTATTTGACAAAAGCAAAACGGGAAAAACAAATTGGAAAATAATGGATTCTGTGTGTGTGTTTGGATTTCCAACAATAAAACATTTCTTCCCGAAAAATTGTTTAGTTAAATTATTAAGAATTAGAGTCATTTAAAAGGCAGCATTTGTAAACTCAAAAGATTTTTGGAACTTTCTTAAACTGTTTTAAAAATAAATTTAGGGAGGAATTGCAAGGATTGGATAGAAAATTAACTTGAATACAACTTTGCATATCTATGTTCATCCACCAAGTTGTGGACACTTTTTTTTTGCAGCTCTAGTAAGTATTTCTCAGTACTCTAGTTTATACTCAACAAATTCCTTTAGTAATATTAATTATAAAAAAAAATTGCTTCCACATTTTAATAATATTGATATCAGATATCTTAAATAGAAATTAGATTCTATAGAAAGCTTAGTTTTTTATGAAAAATGCGTGGTTTATTCAAATCAGTACTTCTCTAACTTTCTATATTAACGATCAAGATTAAATCATAATTTCCATCGCCCCCCTCCATACAAATAACAATGCATTTAATTCAATTATACTATACTTTGACGCTAAAGGTGCAATACGACCTTAACCTCTTAAGTGCCACCGGCGTATATATACGACTCGCTCAACCAGTGCGTTAAATGCCATGGCCGCATATATACGTCTTTCCAAAATACGATCTTCTCTGTGCACTGCTATCCATAAAACTTTCCAAAGGCTTTGGAACGCAGTAAAAGGACCTGGACAATGTTTGAGAAGGATTTACTTGTATCAGAATATTTCCTTATTTATTCCTTTTCTCCACCCCCCTACCCCAGTACATCACATGTGTGCGCCTATGTGGAAAACGGAGGTATTGGAGAATTAATTGTGTCCCTTTTAATCAGCAGCGAAGGCATTATTTATAAAACGTATAAACTATCAATATAAGCGTTAATTTGTGCATATAATTTTATATGTGATAGCTCAGGGAGTCATTGGTAATTATTAAATTTGTTCTAAATTTAGAGAATTGCTAAACTAATTATAAAGGGCATTTTGAAGTACTGATACATTTATGAGTGTATTATATCAGTGTAAATGTTAATTTTATATTTTATTAAATCAGAATTTATTTCTTGTTTACTTTCAGTAAATTTATCATTTTTAAATAGTCTTTTGTTTTCAAATTTTCAATATATTCACGTCCCTCCTTTGTTGAGTTATCGCCCCCACAGTTTGAGAAACGCTGATTTAAATAGATAAGTTTAATTTAATTACACGTGAATACCTACAAAATCAACTGTGGATGTGTCCATGTTGAAACCCCCCTTTGTAGTTTAAAGATGTTAGCAGGAAGAAAATGCATTAAGTTGCTTGTCTTCTATCCAAGTGCTTCTTAGAGTTTACTAAAATATTTTGAGGAAACATTTGTAAGTAACGAGCTCAGTCAAAGCTTTGAACTAGCGTTTCTCTTTTTATTGCCAAAGCTCCCGTAAATCCATTGAGATTTAACACGTCAGACGTAACTTCATCCATAATTTATCCTAAGAGAATGTGGATTAGAAGATCATCGAAACTCCATTCAGGGAAATTCCTAAATGCTTGATCAGTAAGTTCCATTTAGGAACTATGAGACTTTAAGCGTTATTTGTAAAATTGCTTCTTTGTCATGTAAATCAGCACCATCATTTTGTCATTTTAATTTATAATGGTTTAATGTAGTGTTTCGTGAACTAGGGTCCCGTGACATGCATTTGGATTCGCCAAAAGTTTTAGGCTTTAGATATATCGTTTTGCATAAAATAACTTTTAATCATTAATGACAATAAAATATTCAACATTTACTACTAAAATCTCAAGAACTTGTTAAGTTATCATAAAATTCCGGGTTACAAATTGCTTTTAATACGAAGAACTTAGAAGATTTTTGTCAGTGAATGTAAGAGAATTTCTACAACAATTTCCGAAACTGCAATGCAATCTATTTTACCTCTTGTTCTTCGTATTAATTACTGGAGACAACCACACTTTCGTATTTAACAAACATAAAAGCAAAGTATCGATCAGAGCTAAAGAATATTGAGTAAGTATTTCATCCGGCGGGGTGGTGACTATTATTCCCTGATTAAACAACATAATTAAAATAATCATGTATACCCTTCCCGTCGATACTTAAATATTGCGTATGATGTTGTTAATAAAAGTTATATCCAGAATTCAGTTTAAAATGATTACACTTGATAGTGTATATGTAATTTACCGTGTATAGCTACATACACTCATGTCCATAAATTAAGGATAATGAAGTTCAGGCAAAGAAAGAGACAGAAGCAAAACAAATTTGACTTATTTGTAAAGTCTATTTATTAAACAAAAGTTAAAGAGCAAAAAAGATGCTATATGTTTGACATAATTAATAAAAATTGCGATTTTTACTCCCTGGAGCAAATTTCAAAAAAGTACCTATTTACAAAAAACAGTATAACATGGTGAGTATGATGGTTAATACGGAGTATGTCTCCCGGACGATGCAATACATGCCTTACAACGCCTACGCATTCTGAGTATCAAATTATCAATCTGATCTTGGGGGTCTGATCACCACTCATTAAGCAAAGCCCTCCGAAGTTCCGGTATACAGGTAAGAGGGGGTTGACGGGATGCAATTCGTCAGCCAAGCATATCCCACACATGCTCTATTGGATTCAAGTCTGGTGAGAATGCTGGCCAATCCCTACGGGTGATATCCTCCGATTGAAGGCATCCGTCTACAATGTTTGCACGGTGAGGACGGACGTTGTCATCCATAAACAGAGACTCAGCACCCATGTTGCCCCGAAACCAACGTACATGTTGTTCCAGAATGACATCCCGATAGATGTGGCCCGTCAACGTTACCCTCTGAACATGCAGGTCAGTTCTGGAACCAAGAATAATTCCTCCCCAAACGAGCCATCCTGCACCACCGTAACGGTGTCGTTCAATGGTGTTCTCTAGGTGGTAACGGGTACCTGGCGTTCTAAATATGAAAATCTGGCGAAAATCTGACTGCAAACTAAACCTGGACTCGTCGGAAATCATCACACAAGACCACTGTTGTGGTGTCCACAATGCATGCTCTCTATTCCAGGATAATCGCAGGCAACAGTGAGTTGCGGTAAGGGGAACACATCTGACAGGCCTACGAGCATATAGACCAATGTTCCCTCAGCGTCTGTACACGGTCTGTCTTGAAATTGTTGTACCGGTAGCTGAAGAGAGCTGACAAGATAGGTCTGATGCTGTGCTCCGCCTGTTTCTTTTGGCAGTAATTGCCAAATACCGGTCCTCATTCGGCGTTGTAACTTGGGGTTGACCTGTGATGTAACATCAACTCACATTACCATCATCTTGGAATCGTTGCCAAAGCCTGGAGATGACACTCTGGGTGATTCCAAGTTCCTCGGATACTTCCAGCTGAGTACGTCCACATTCCAGTCGTCCGATAATTCTACCACGTAAAAAATCATCCAAATGCTTCTTTTGTGCCATAACTATGCGGTTATTGCACTGAAATGCTTTTAAAGCGCTTGTGAACAATTTTACTTCTTTGCCACCATTCCTTATATACCCCTCTCTTACACTCTCGACATTACCGCCGCGCCATTTGGTGGTTTCCTGTAATTTGCATATTCTTCTTCAAGATGTGTGTGATAATTCTACAGGTGAAATTTTTATTTTAGTGTTCAATTTCTGTGTGATTCTGAATTATCCTTAATTTATGTTTATTATAATGTTTTCTTTAAATTGTTACTTAATTAAAATTCTATATTAATTTATTAAAAGTAAAAACATATTGCGGATATATTTAGTACAGAAAAAAACAACAATATTCTTCAAACAAAATATATGTAGAACTATCCAAGCGTTTGTAAACTTTGCTCAATGCTTACGGGGTTGCGCAAAATTTTTATAAAAACAATAGGATTGCCGCCCTAAAATGTTCAGTTACCCGTGGTCTAATGTAAGTCAATTTAAATTATGAACAATTTGCTAAAAATTATTGAAATAAAAAGAATATATTTATACACTAATATTCACAAAAATTTAAACATCATTATGTAAGAAATTTTCTGATGATTATTATGAAAGAAATTTAATTGTTAAAATAACATTTTATGATTAGCATGTTTAAGGAAATGTTCATACGACTTACTTCTATAAAGTTACTAAGTTGCGCGCAGATGTGACATATGAACAAGTGTTTATGTATTGTTCCTATAAGCGGCTGTTTTCTTAAATTAAATATGCACTATCTCATTATTAACTAAATTAAATAACTTTTTTTAAAATAGAACTTCTTATTACAATGTTCTTACGTTAGATGTGTTTGATATTTTGAAATACTCCTAAGGCTCTTTCAAATTTATATTTATAAAGAAATGTAAGAAATCTCTATCCATTTCAGGAGTTGTCTTCCACATTTTCCCCTACCTTAGACTATTTTTTTGAACTCTGTATCCTCTGCTCAATGTCAATCCCTATGGAAATAATAGAAGAACTGAGATATGAAAGCATGACGACAAAACTGACATTCATGAAAAAGGAAGTAAGGTACAGTGACAAAAAAGTTATCCTTCGAATATTTCTAACGTAAAGTCCACTATGCAGACCAGTTTATTTTATTACATTTGTCCGATAATTTATTAAAGTAATAAACTTTTTATTATTTAACATTGTAATCGAATTTCCGAATTTAAAAAAAAAATAAGTTAACGGGGTTATTTTTTTGACATGATTGTTTAACATTTTTATTTCGCCTTAAAAATAAAAACAGCCTAACATTTAGACAGTAGGAGACTTCGTAATTATTTAAATGAATAAATCTCAATCCACCCAATTCCTTCTCCCTCCTACATATTAAAGATTTGCTTTATATGCATGCATGAAGAAGTGTTGTTATGCAGAAGGTGTCATTGTTCAATTTGCATGTCAATAACCGCTTACGATGAATAAAAATTTCCGAAGTACGAAAAAAAGACCAAGCAACACTCAATGTGCTCTGTTTAGCTCTAGGGTAGGGGTGGGCAGACTTTTCCAGGGTACGGGCTACTTCTAATTTTTCAAGGAGTTGCGGTCCACCCAGTGCCATTGGCGCACACAAGGGTGAGGAGGGGTCCACGGATCCGGACCCTCCCTCATAACCCTTTATTTGTTTTCCGATTCATTATAGTTCCATGTAAGTAGTATGTAAAATGCATTTAAGTATTTGATTTTAGTAATTTTTTTTATTTAATAATGTTAATTAATTATTCAGTAATTTATTTTTTGCTGTTCTTTGTTCCCGACAATCAACAAAATCAAAAAAATATGTTTGGCTTACAAATTGTGGTATGATACGAAAATGGTAGACATTCAACCCTCAACCTCCCCCCCCTTCAAAAATTCTTGTGTGCTCCACTGCCCAAAGTCGTAGGTGCGGTGAGGTAAGGAAAATTTTTTTTATAAAAACTCAATAATAGTAAGGAATATGTACTTATACAGGGTGTCCCAAAACGACTGCATAAACTTTGCACAGCTAGATTCTGACGTCCCTTCCGGTGCAAGAAAAAAAACACTTTATTGGACATATCAGCAACAGTATTTGCATGTCTTTCCAGACGATAATGTTTAAAACGTTCGTCGCGCATGTGGCATCATGCATGCGCGTGCCCTGGAATTAAGTTAAGCCGCCGTTGGAATAGTATTTAAAAGGCTGCATCTTGCAGCTACCGGGAGTCTTCGTATGTTGGCAATTTTTCCGTTCGTGACTACTGCGACATGCCTTGCGACTACTGCGACATGCCATCTCAAGGAACTGGTGTATAGAGACGTAGTGACAACACAAAAGGACTTAGTTGCTCGTCGTCTGCATCCTGCTTGTACTTCGGTGGACCCCACGAGGCTGCGACGTGTGATGACAGACATTCCAAGGCGTGCTCAAGCATTCCTCTACATGCACTGCGTACATTTTGAACATCTGCCTTAAATTGTGCATATACTGCTGTTGATATGTTCAATAAAATGTTTTTTTCTTGCACCGGAAGTGACGTCATACTTTGTTTTTCGTTTTT
>BMAO01006934.1:0-67906 GCA_019973975.1 Trichonephila clavata | reverse complement strand
TCTCGTGGTTTTCTTAGGGAAGACAAAGTCGTCCGTGGAATCCTTAGGTTTCTTCCTTTTTTTCTTTGGTTTGCGTTTCGGAAGAGGATTATCCTCAACAGAATCTACATTCATGGTAATAATTGGGGGGTTTTCAACTATGATTTTGGGTTCTTTTGGCATTGGAGAGGGATTTTTAGGGTTAGATTTGCTATAAGTAGAGAAATTAGGGTTATTGCATGGGGGAAGGGATTCAAGCTCAATCAATGCAGCATCCTTACCTTGCTGGTGCTCCATGACCTGCTTCCTGACGATCTCTTTCAAGTGGGCATTTTGGTCCGTGTCAGGGCGGCAATCAATTATTTGTGAAAAGTTCACAATGTAAGCATCTTCGGCAAATACAGTAGACTCAAGATCCGTTCTTCTGCTACACGAGCACTGTCTGTCCGGTGGATCGACGTCCATCGCAGCAATAATAAAACGTGGGTACTTCCTGAGCTCAGAGACACGCCTGAACTGATCGAAATCCTACAGTTGAATCAAATAATCAGAATCTCAATCTAATTCAAAGTAAATTAGCTAAAAAAATGAATAAATTAGTATATATATGTGTGTGTGTGTGTATGATGCAGAATTCAGTATATGTATTTTTTATATGAGTGCTTATTTATCTAAGCTCACAGATTATAAAGTTCATTCTGCATTTTTCGTTTGTTTATCTATCTGTAATTTTAATATTTTAAGTTTTCTTTCAACTTCTTCGACGCCTAAAGTAATGCTCAAAGAAAAGCAAAATATTTAAAAACTATAGATTTAATGAAATTTGGTAAATAAGAATTGTTACCTCTTATCCCTTTACAATTTAATATCAAATTTCAGGTTGGATGGCACGAAAGATAATGATCAAATTTTGTTCGCAACGGTACAGAAATGCAATTAATATTAAACTTGTTAGTTATGAATGCTTTTGAAGTCTATGTAGAGAATATTGGAATTCTGAGCTGTCTTGGAAAACTCGGATGTTGCTCAGAAGATCTGAAGAATTTAATGTTTTCCAACATTTCAATAAGGAAGTCAAGCAGAACAGAGGACACTTGAAAAATTACTAGACTAGATCATTAGTGTTTTCAGATGGATAAGAATATTTGCTAATCAAAATCTCTGATTCGGGAAGTAGATTGTTTGGTCTGAGAGAGAAATACTTTTGTTATATTAGACATTCAAAGTATAGGAAGTAACTGTAATAATCTAGAGCAGCGTTTCTCAAACTGTGGGGTGTGCCCCCTAGGGGGGCGTGCTAAATCAACGAGGGGGGGGGGCGCAAGCATATTGAAAAGTCGTAACGAATAATGATTTTAAAATAATTATTAATTTACTGAAAGTAAACAAACAAAATACATTCTGACATAATAAAAAATAAAATACACATCTACACTGATATAATAAACTTGTAAATGTATCTGTACTGCATAATGTATTTCATAATTAATTTAACAATACTGTTCGAGCAAGTTTAATAATTACAAGTGACACCATGGGCTTGTCATATATAAAGTTATATACAAAAATTAACACATATTTAAGAATTTGTATGTAGTGCATAATTAATCCCTTAACTGCAAAAAAAAAAAAAAATTACGCGATTTGCTTCCCAATGCCACTATTTTCCGCGCAGGTACGCGTATGTGATGTATTGGGGGGGGGGAGTAAATAAACGAACCCTCTGAAATAAGTAAATTCTTCGCAAACACTGTCAAGGTCCTTTTATTGTATTCCAAAGTCTTCGGAATAATTTTATGAATAGCAGTGCACAGAAAAAATCGTACTTTGGAAATACATATATATACGTCCGGGGCAATTAACGCTTTGGGTGAGCGAGACAATTATATACGTCGGTGGGATTTAAGAGGTTAAAGTCTTACTGTAGTTTTAGCGTCAAAATATAGTATTATTGAATGTAATATATTGTTATTGCAAGGAGGGGGGCACGATGAAAATTATGATTTAATAATGGGCTTCAAATATTGAAAGTTTAGAAGCACTGATCTAGAGAATCAAAGAGATTGCCTAAATTGTAGGAGGAAGGAGGACCTATACTTGTTGAAAGGCCTTATACTCTCTCTCTCTCTCTCTTTGCTTCTATGAAATTTCGAGAACATTTGAAAGTATGAAGTAGCATTAATGTAATTGAAACTGTAACAGTAGACACCGATATAAAACTTGCCATTCGTTGCTTCTAATTCTTATTTAGTGTTAGATAACACTACCATTGGATTGTTTTATATCTGTTTGTTTATCTTTTTATCTAAGTGAAGATTAAATCTAGCAAAAAATTGAAGAATATTTAAAAATAAATTATATTGAGACATTTTTACGGAAGCGTTAGTTCCAAATTAATGATTAATTGTAGGGAAATTTAAATGAAATTACTTGAATGATATCTTATTTAATACTAGTTAAAAATGCAGTTTAATTAATTCACACTTTACATAATGCTGTGTTATGGCAGGGAAAACTTCCACACCTTTGAAGTAAACCAGATTCAAGAAGTAAGTATTCAGGAACATCGCATTATAAAGCTATACGAGGGATATTGGCGACGGGACAAGTAATTTTGAACACCGTTCAAGGGACGAGGTGCAACACCCCTTCTGCATGGAGGTTCTTAAGTGACCCCAGGTCTCAGTGGCCATGATTGGGGCAGCGGTAACCTAATGGTCAATGTATTGGACTCATGGCAGGTATGTCCTGAGCTCGAGTCTTGCCCCGATGAAGACCCACCAAGTAGAGAGGACGATGCACGCTAAATATACCGCTCAAACGTCCTCCCGTTAGTGTGGTGAAGAAGTTAGGAGTGGGAGGTGCCAGGTCACGTGTCTTCCTCGTCACTTGACCATTGTTTAAAATTACGAGGTCCGTCGCTTATAGCTCTCGTGCAACATTCCGGCCACGATTTCGTAATCATATAAGGATGGCAATATTTATATTAGTAAACATGTTATAATGAATTCTAAGAATTTGTTTGTTTGTATGTATTTTGAATTTTTATTTTTATTTAGATGAAGGGCTAAGTAATAAGTAACAGTTTTTGTGTAAATTTATTTGATAAAAATTTGAAAAATGTTTAGTTGGCTTAGTAAAATTTTAGAATAGGGATTATGAGAAAAAATTAAGATATTACAGATAAGATTTGTATTGATTCTAAGACATTTTCCATAAATTATATGAGAAAAATTAGAAAATTGGTACAAAGTTTCCTTTAAGATATTTTTTTTTTTTTAGAAATTTAAAAACGAATAGCAATTTTTAAAAAAAAGTGACTGAGAAAAATTAAAAAATTTACTTAACTAAAAAATGTATGTACTTAACCAAAACTCAGATCTAAGACATAACCAACAGAAAATTTTAAGATAAAAGAAGTTCATATCTTAGTGACGTATTGCTATACGAATTTTTAAGAATTTTTTTTAAAAAAACTGTTTTCCCCTCTTCTCTCAACTACTCCATCCATTTTCTTCTAAAATTTTTAATGTGGTAATTATTTTAATTCACAAATAATAAACTAAATGCTTTATATTGTAATAATAGTCTTAAGGTACTATGAGAAAAATGCTGAAACTTTGCTTAAATAAATATTATATAGTTATCGGCTGTGAACGTCAGTTATTACAAGATACTCTTTAAAGCTCCTTTTTTCAAGTAATGGACAACAAACTCAGGAAATAAAGGTAAAAAAAAAATGAAACACGTCATTACAGAATAACTAATTAATTTTAGCAATTTTGCTGTCTATGAAAATACAGACAAAAACTGTTTTGATTTTGACAACTTCCATTTAGACGGAGTACTTTTCAAAAAATTTAAAAATTAGTATTGACAAAATGTGCCAATTAATTTGAATAAATATTATTAAATGTATTCAATACATATTTTTTAAAATTAGAAAAACAAAGAACTATTACCTTTTAAAAATAGGAAGCAAAAAGAATATACAAATCATTTCAAATTATGACAAAAACTCAAAAAATGAAACAAAGATAATTTTATTTCAGAAAAACGAAGAGAAATTATCTGTTAAAAGATTATTAAAGTTAGAGTTACAGAAAAGTTATTTTAATCAAATTATATTATAAAACTTATTTCGCGTTACTGAGATAATTCCCTCAATTTTTACTATTTACACCATTAAATTATTAGAATCTGTTACGCAATAGAAATATTGCATTTTTTAAATAGAGTAGTGTATCATAAAATAAAATACACACACACAACACACAAGTATTTCTGAATACTTTTATTTATTTTTTGCTTTATTTATTAAAAATATTTATGACTTAAAGAATCAGGCACACAAATTTCAAATTTCTTTTTTGAGAAATATTTTTAGTTTATCATTATAGCATAAAAATTCTTTAACGTTTCTCAATCACTCTTCATAATCGAATTGTAAATCTTAGATCCCAAAATAACTCGATGTATTTATTCAATTCGGCTTTCTCCAATACTTCAGGGAAATCAAGAATTTTGCTTTTCCAAACTTTGTGCAAATAATAAGCTATTTATACGGAAATAAACTCTTTTAAGTCTCCTTAAGAAATATATTGAAACGATCTTCAAGATAACTTTGAAATCAGTCCTTTCTGTATTGTGGGATATTTGTGTATGTGGCATTTGTTATGATGGTGAGTTTCCAGACTGTGTTCATAATAAAGGAAAAAGGAGAAAAATGTATACAAATTGCGAGGAAATTTATTCCTTTAAAAGGAAAGATTTTGAGCGACTGTTAGTTTTGAATGGACTAGTGAGCTCAGTGTACCAGTACTAAATTGATTTTCGGCAAAGCATTTCTTCCTTTGTTGTTTATAATTTCTTAAGACTTGGAAAATACGTTGGTTAGATATTTAGTTTTTATGATTACTTTTAAATGTCGAAAATATGTTTCATCTAACCAAATTTCAGTTAACGTTGTTAATAAATAAAATGCAATAAATACTTTAAGGACTTTGGCCTTATCGAGAGTGTTGTTGTTGCTGTTTCAAATTCCCTTGGAGGGAAAGCCTACACCAGGTTCATTTGACCTTTCAGCATAAGAATGTGGCAAACCAGGCCTCGATCTCTAAACAAGTGTCCCAGGAAAACGCCCCAGAAGTCCAGAAGATGAGCAGGAGAAGCAGGGAGAGAGCAGGGACAGGTAAAGAAAGACTTTACACCCTAACATAAAGGTCATACCACGCTGATGACCGCTTCTAAAGCTCGCCAAGGCCGTCTGAAGAGCCTTGGATCTCCTGTACTGTAGAGATAAATTAGGACTCTTAGTTGCGTACCAGTGGTGAGCGGGAGAGTTTCGCCAAGTCAGGTTCATTTAAGCTTTATGGAGGGAATGAATTTCAGAATGGCTCAAGACAGAGGGACTGGGGTTAGGGAGATCCCTACCCCTACCAGCCAGCTCATCAGCTGCCTCGTTCCCCGGCACACCCACATTCGACGGTATCCATTGGAGACACACTTGTTTTCTCTGACCAGGCTTAGCCAATTTGGAAATAATATATTGACCTGTACTGTCCATAATTTTTAGCTAATTCTTCAAATATTGGATGGAGATCTTGCTGTCTGTCAGGATCCAGATACTGTCCTTATTAGAATTGACAGCATGATCAAGAGCACCACTGATAGCAGTAAGTTTGGATCTAAAGACGGAACAGTGGTCAGAATTCTTGATGCTGATTTTAACATCACTCCCGGGAGTGTTACTAAATATACCACTCCCTGCTTTACCCGGATCTGAACGGCTACCGTCCGTGTAAATAATCAAGGCTTGATCGAGAGTAAAATTTGTCTTTATCTAAATTTTATCTAATGAGAATAAAAATAAGGGCTCTATTGTGCGTAATTTTGATCCTGAGAATTTTTTGTGATTATATTGTTAGTGAATTCAAGATAGTCCAAAATATGGCTTTTACATAGTGACATAATGATATCAACGCGTTGTTCGGATATTATGTGAAAATAGAACTTTTTCCGAACTCAAACAGATAACTTTCCTCTTATAACATCAGAAGATATACTTCTATGAAGAAGGAAAAGAGAAATTAGAAATCTCCGAATCTTTCTTTAAATATGTTATTTTTAATTTTGTTTTTAATTTTTTTTTATGAAGCATGTTCTTTTAAATTTCAAATCATCGTATTTAGCAGAGTGTGTGAAAAAAGTATTTTAAATTGGTTTTGAATCCTTTTACGTATTAACACACCATTGGCGTAACGTATGTGTAGGAGGGGGGTCACATGACTCTAGGAGTCTGACTGATGCCCTTGTAAGATTCGGCTTGTGGCACAAAACCTGGCTTTGCAGGGAAGCCCTAATATTCTCCATTACACCATTGATTTACACACATGTGCCCTTATACAAATACATACACATACATAAGCGCGTGCTAGAAAATTATAATTGAACCAAGAATGGTGTCAATGATATATCATACGTGAAATAAAGAGTCAAATTGTTACCGCTAATAAAGCCTTTTACGGATTGAACCAATTATTTAGACCTAATTTTTAACTGGAAGACAAAGCTATTTCTCTACAAGACCCTAATCCGACCTGTCCTGACTTACGCTTCGGCGAGCGTGGTAAGTGTTTTCGGAGGAATTCAGGTAAATGTTATCTATTGCTGAAGTTGTAGCACCGAATGTTCAAAGTGCCAAATATTGTTAATTACAATAAAATAAGCTTCCTTTATTGGACTGGTGGCCTTATTCGTTTGAACGACAGTAACATTGTAAAAGAAACTTTTTTTATTAGACCAGTGCTTCTCAAAATTTCAACATTTGCGGCCCAATATTAAATCATAATTTTCATCGCACCTTTCTCCATAAAATAACAATGCATTGAATTTAATAATATTATACTTGTCGCTAAAGCTACAATATGACTTTAACCTTTTAAGTGCCACCGGCGTATATAACATCTCACTTAGCCAAAGCATTAGTTGCCTCGGAAATATATATACATCTTTCCGAAGTACGATCTTTTCTGTGCACTGCATAAAATTATTCTAAAGGTTTTGGAATGTAATAAATGGACCTTGACAGTGTTTGCGAAGGGTTTACTTATTTCAGAGTTTTTACTTATTTATTCCTTTTAACCTCCCCCTCCTTCAATACATCACATACGCTCCCCTACGTGAAAAATGGTGGCATTAAGGAGCGAATCCCGTAACTTTTAATCGGCAGTTAAGGGATTAATTATAAGCCTTACAAATTATCAAGATAAGTGTTATTTTTTGTAAAAAATTTATATAGGACAAGCCCATGGGGCCAATGGCAATTTTTAAACTTGTTCTAATCTTAGTATTGTTAAATTAATTATAAAAACATTGGGGCAGTCTGATACATTTGTGCAAATGTGTATTTTATGTTTTATTATGTCAGAATGTATTTTGTTTGTTTAATTTCAGTAACTTAATATATATATATTTAAATAATCATTTGTTTTTGACTTTTCAATATGCTCACGCCCCCTCGTAGAGTTATCACGCCCCCCCCCCTAGGGGGCGCTCCCCACAGTTTGAGAAACACTGAATTAGACCGTATAGACTTAGACTTCGGTAAATAGATGAAGTAGATATGGATTGTTTGGTCTTCCAAATTAAGAATTGAAGGAGTTTGGCTGCAAGAAGAGGTGGTTGGAAACGTCTATTCCATCATGGGCTGTCACACCATTGATAAATAAAAAAATATTAGAGTTAAAAAAGAATAATAAGTTAAAAACAAGTTCAATGATGACAGCTTCAACTCGAAGCATTTTAAAAAGTAGTTAATTATTTCCTACAAAACAAAGATTAAATTTTTCAAAGAAGAGTTGCAAGAGATAATAAATATATCCTTAAGGAATCCTTTATTTGTAAGTAAATAAATGCCTGAATGAGAAGAATATATTTTGTACTGATAGAGAAAAGGTTGCAGTTCAAAATGGAAAAATGTTTACATTTACTTTTTAAGTTTAAACTTAAAATACTCGCTTAAGCTTTGAATTTTAAGCTTTTTGGTGAAAGATAAGAGGATTTTAGTACTCCATATCTCATGGTTGTCATCCTAAGAATCTGATTCGAAGAAATATTTGTTTTGAAAATTTGTATTTCCTTTAAACGATAAAGCTTCTTAAGTCATCATGTTATCCAAATATTCTATCAGAGAAGTATGTATCTCTTTTGAAATTATTTTATTGTTATTTCGATGAACTATAAGTATTTTGAAAATAAATCCTCCTGTTCATAAGAACTTACCAAGATAAAGGGGAAATGTATAAAGATATTTATGATTGGGAAAATATTTATATACTTAAATATAAGGCATTACTCCATTACAGATATAAAACTTTTTAAAGTTTTATACATAAATACTTTTCTACATAAGATAAGATTATAAGCTATTTCTATTACTAACATTATTATTATTTATATTACTAAATTCTGAGATATTTATATAGTTACATTTTAAGCTGTTTCTATTGATCTAAAAGTTATGATAGGAGAAAAGTACTTTTACTTTATGGAACAAAGAAGTAATTTAAGGAGTAAATATTTTTTATTTTTCCCTCCCCGAAAAAAATTTATAATCTGCACCAAATAATAATCCGAAGGCAAAATTATCGCTAGCTTTTAAGCAATTTGGATAGTTTTGATGAATACATTTTTTCAAAAATGTTGCTAGCAACCCATTAAAGAAATGCAGAAATATTTTTGATATTTTGATTTTATTTCTCGGTTTTGTTTATTTAATATATAATATCTGGTTTTTTATCTTTATTTTAGTAAATAATTATCGTAAAAAGGCGAGTTATATACAAAAACTATCATTAACATAACATGTTACATAGTACACTTTGAAAGGTATTGAGGATGCCACACGCATTATTAAAATCACTGTATTCTATGTTATACATAAATAAATGTAAAATTATAGCTGAATAAAAATTCCATTCTAAAACCTGAAACAGCAAAACTTCTTTTTGTGTCTTAATTAAAATTGAATATTTAAAGCACCAGGAAAAAGTTTCAGTCTCTTTTTCATTTGATAGAGCCCAAATCGTTTAATTTTTATTTTGAAATAAGTTCAAGTTATTTTTTGAACTACTGCAATTTTTAATAAGTATACAAAAATTTGGAGATATATCGTACGAGAGAAAATGTGTATTGATGCCATTAGCTATAAGCTAAGTGAATATTACTGATTTATACTTCGTTGCAACAGCTAAATATATTTACTTACAACATTACTTGTCTGCTAATTAAAGGGAGTAAATTCACAGTTCTACAGAAAGTAATTATTAAACATTCAATCACATAGTTGCAATAATGTAGCACTTACTTTGAAGTTATCTATAGTTACTGAATAGTAAGTGTAATATTTAGCGATAGTAGTTTCAAAATAAATGTTATATGATTAGTTTAATTGTCAGGTTTGCCTTCAAATGCAATAAGTAACATCATATTTCAAATCTCTTGAATCAACAAGAAGTTGAGGAGGTGTTCTCTTTGAATATTTTATTTATAAAAATGGTACAATTAAAGGAAATTCACCAGTAACACAATCATTAAACCCATACTCTTTAATCATTAAACTAAAATGTATTAATTGAGAAATACTTGTGGAATAATTTTTAAAGTTGTTCCTTTTGAGAATTTTTTTGGTACTTATGTACTATACCGTCAACCAATATAGCCAATTAAAAAAAAACCGGCAATTCAAAAGACGTCGCCAAATGCTGTCATTGCTAATATTGTTTTGGAATATGAGCGAGAATGGTTTGTTTTCCACTATAGGCTGCATATCGCGGCATTTGGTGATCATTGAAAAATATTGGTGAATTATGTAAAACGAAAGTAACAACTTTTTTTAAAACTTAAGATTTCATTCGGAAAAAAAAAATATTTGTTGTAATTTTACCGATCATAAGTATTTTAAAAAATTTTAAAATGTAAATTTTGACAAATATTATTAACATGGCTATCCTAATAATTTCCTTTATGATAATGATTTTTTATTAACGTTGCACACTCAAAAGTTACACGAGAGTAATAAGTAACGAATCTCATACTTTTGGGCCTCGGTAAAGAGTGACGAAGACGACACCTGAGAAGGAACCCTTTCTCTAAATTTCCACACCAACTTGAGTAATTTGAACTTGAACAGAGTTTAACGTGCGATAGCCCCTTCACACAATAGGTCCCAAGTGGCACTAGGACTCTAATCCTCGACACGACAGAGACACCTCCAATTATGAGTTAGTGTCATGACCACTTAGCTTCATGGGCATTAAATTTCTATATAATTATGTTAAAAGTATAAGGTAAAAATATAGCTTGTGATATCTTTTACAAAATTTTGAGCAACCGTTATTTTGTAATGTTAATGTATGTATTCTGGTTTTATCTTGCACTTTATATTCCAGTATTTTTTCACCATTAATTTCATAAATATTTAAGATTAATTACAGCCATTTTCCATAGATGGCAGTATTTTTATTTATTTACTGATAGTTTATTACTGTTGTGCACTTCAAAGCAATACAAGGGCTGTTGGTGTGCGATTATTATAGATCATAGTTTCTCAACGTGGGCAATATCGTCCCCTTGTGGGCCTTTGAAGCTTTCAGGGGGGCAGTAAAAGACCCAAGGAAAATTAGGGGTGTTGAGAGATGGCACAGAGGAACGTGGGCAGATTAACTAAATGTAGTCTAAAAAAGACTAAACAAACAGGTTGATTATGTACTAAGAAAAGTAAACTTTGATACTGTGGTTACCTTATGTTGATTGTATGTATTTAAATCATTCTATCACGTGACGCGTGTGTGAAAATTCACTTATTTCTGTTGTTCGGGAAGTGGATGAAAAACTAAAAGATTACATTACATTCAGACCTACCTTAAATTAAAGGATGTATAAATTTTAAATTTTAGATATTACCTTAAAACTTTTCACGTCGTCCAATGTCACGTGAACTATATCATATACATAACACAGTAAAATTAACGAAAGCCTAGTAATTGCAAAATTGCTTGTATGAATTCAATCATAACAAGTTTTTGATTGATAACATTTATAAATAACGTGCACATTCTAATTAACTAACTACTATAACAAGATTCATACTTTTTTGTTCGAACATTTAATTAAGTATATATATTTCATTTCCATTACTTGTAGATTCGATGAGTCGTAAACTAAGACTAAACTGGGGCCAACTTGCTTAATTAGCATATTTTAGCTAAAACTTTTATTCCACTCTTTTAAATACAGAAGAAATTCAATAGCGTTTCAGTTCTAACAATATACTAAATACTTATACTAAATATGACTAAAATACATTATATTATGCATTTAAATATGTTCGGGGCAATAGCTATTTAAGATTCACAAGTAAAAAATATTGGGGCTTTAGAAAAAATTTAATTAAAAAAATATATTCTATGATATCAGAATTTTTTAACAATTTAATTCTTGATTTCACCATGCATTAGGTGTACTCTTATTTCTCTGGAGTGGGAGTAGAAGGGGATTTCGAAATATTTACTGGAAAAGGGGGTGGTAGTTCACAAAAAAGTTTGAGAATCTATGTTTTTGATAGTATCCTTTTTGGAAATTGAGGGAATACCTATTTTATAGTTTACATCATCTTCATATTTTTTAAAACTGTGCTGTATTTCTTTTTACATAAACATATTTTGGCATGTTAAATTTATATTTTTGGTTATTCTAACATGCTTTTATGTATAAATTCTTCGCAGAAGTGAGTGATTACTTTGGACAGCATAATAGTCATATTTAGTTCCAGTGTTAACTCGCTTTTGTAATTTTCTCATACTATTGTGGTTTTATTTTCTGATATTCATTTTCACGATTTTTAAGCAATTCGATTTCTCCAGTGATTTTGTTCTGAATTATTATAAAATAACATAGTTTTTCCTCAGTTCGAATATATGTGCTAGAATATGGTTTTTTCTCAGTTGGAAAGTGTCAGGGAATAAATGCAAAGAATATTCAGTTTACCTTAAGTTTTGTTTTCATACTATTAAACAACGAGTATCTTGATATTTGGCAATCACAAAATATCACGATCTGGATTTACACAGAGATTAGATCATCAAAAAGATAAAGTTGATTAGTTCCAGATGCTTTTGAAGTCAAGAAGAGACCTTTGCAATATTGAATTCTTAGGGAATCTCGAATTACGTAAGAAATGGCTCCGTGCCAAAGTTCTGAAAAAGCAATCGAATGGAATGGGAGACATTTTGAAGATATTAGATTAGCTTCAAAATGTCTAATGTATAGGTTCTCAACTTTTTTTGAACTGGAGCCCCCTTTTCTAGTGTACATTTCGATACCGCTCCCTTTTTTAGTGAATATTTCGATGCCACCTCTTCCTACTCTAGAGAATTAAGAGTGTACATAATACATGGTGAAAACAAGAGTTAAGTTTAAAAAAATATCCTATACTAATAGAGCATATTTTTAATTTAATTTTTTTCAAAAGCCCCAATTTTTTTATTTGCGAATATGAAATAGCTATTCCACAAATATATTAAAATGTGTGATATTACATATTTTAGTCATATATAGGATATTGTTGAAATTGAAATGCTACTGAATTTCTTCTTCATTTAAAAGAGTGGGATAAAAGTTTTAGCTTATCTGTTATAAAGACAAGCAGGGGTTTTGATGATACGAAGTAATTCATAATAAACTATTGCTTTCAAAATAAATATATAAATTGACAGTTTCAGTTTTTAAAGAATCACACGCTAATTCCTGGTTAACATATTTAATTATATTTCTTGGATAATATACGTAATGAAATGCAGTGGACGAAACATTTTTCCTTCTGCTCACAGACCAAGACAACACGAACACTAAAGTAATTAAAATTTACTATATCATTCACTTTAATGTAGATCTGAATGTAATGTAATATTTAGGTTTTTCATCCACTTCTCGCGAACTACCGAAATATGTGAATTTTCGTGCATATGTGGTATAGAAATGATTTAAATACATACAATCAACGTAAGATTCACAGTATTAAAGTTTACTTTTGTTAGTTTGTTAGTACATAATCAGCGTGTTTTGTTAGTCTTTTTTTAGACGATATTTGGTAATCTGTCCAAGCCCCTCAGTGCCATCTCAACGCCCCCTAATTTTCTCTGAGTCTTTTACTGCCCCTTTCAAAGCCTCAAACGCCCACAAGAAAGCGTTATCGCCCACGTTGAGAACCTATGGATTAGACAAAATGTATAGGGAAAGGAATGTTTGTCTAATGAATTTATAAGTCAGAGAACAGACTGTTTGATCTGTAAACAAAACACCGCTAAAATGTAGGATGTAAAGCATGGGAAACAATTGTTTGAAATAATGCTTATGTTATTAGATGTAGTTAAGATTCTCTCATTTGTACAAAAAAAAAAAAAAAAAAAAAATAGGGCCCTTTTGGTTTACAAGAAGCGGAATTTCATCGAATAGATGACTCTTTTAAGTTACTGAATTTCCGAGGGTTATTATTCTTTACTTCTTTCAGCAAAAGTGCCTGAGGCAATTCTTTAATGGGTGATATAAATATTAAAAATATTTATTTTGTTCTGGGGGTACCACCACCTATTATACCAATTATATAACCGTTTATACTCATTTCTCAAATTATATAACTATAATTTACTGAATTATATGTTGTTATATTTATTCGTTCATTTTTTTCGCGAAATTCATTCTTGGCGCTTCTCTTCAGTAAGTTGTGAGGGAAGAGGTACCTCTCCCCTCAGTGTGAGGAGGTCGGAAGGAAGACTAGCCATATTCCAAAAAAATTTCAGTTCATTTTCAGTAACAACAACAACACAAAATCTATTAACCAGGTCTGGAGATGCACCCAAATTCTAAATATGGAAAACAATAGCGAGGCATACCAGATACGAGAAGACTATACATAAACAGATCACTTACGTCTAAGGAATACCTTCAAATTCTTAGCGACCTAATCTAATTTGAACTCTATTTGACAAGTCGTCAACTCTATTATTACAACATTCATCTACTGCAGCGTTTCTCAAACTGTGGGGCGCACCCACCTAAGGGTGCATTATAATTTTACAAGGAATGCGCAAACATATCAAAAAGTCGAAAAAAAGATTTTAAAAAAATTACAAATTAATTGAAAAGAAGCAAAACAATATATTTTGATATAATAAAAGTAAAATGCACATTTACACTGATATGATATACTTATAAATACATCAGTTTTGCACTATGTATTTAATTAGATTATCAATACTAAGTTAAGAGCAAAATTAATTGTTACTAATGACTCTTATGGGCTTGCCATATACAATGTAATTAAAATCGTATTGTAGCTTTAGCATCAAATACATTATTATTGAATTCAATTCATTGTTATTCTATGGAATGAAAATTATGATTGAAAATTGGGTCGCAAGTATTCAAAGTTTGAGAAGCACTTAGCTACTAAGTATCCACACCTCTCTTCGCATTTATCAATCACTGCTAGCGCACACAGTCTATCCTCTCTCTATATATATTTAATATATATATATATATATATATATATGTGTGTGTGTGTGTGTGTGTGTATATTATAATTTCCTAATCTCTAACTTGAAAGTTTAACCTTTATATACAAGACTTAATTTGCATACTCACATCTTAATTCGCAGGAAGGTTTTCAATAAAATAAATTTTAAAGACAATTTTCCCCAAGAGGATTTGTAAGTTGGAAAATTCCGAATAGACCCGTGACAAAGTCCATTACTGTAGCTGCACCGTCCACATTCCATTGATTAAGTCCTCGGATATTTATAAATCTGCATCTCTTGCAGCTTCCTGGAAAGTTGAGTATTTAGTTCTGTCGATTGTTAATTAGTCTTCGTATGAGACAACGATATTTTCTGTGAGAACTTGCGATAATATACCATCGCAATCGCATTGGCGACATTACATGAAACGAAACCCGTGATTAGCAATTCAGTGCGTTCGACACATGCAAAATCGGGGCTGCTAACTTAGCTGCTTATCTTAATCGTTGGCATTGTTGCGAGAGTACGTAATAAATTTACTACAACATCACAAAAAAAAATCTTTATAGAGTTAGAGATTTATTTTGTATACATATATACAGAGCTTTTTTTGTTCCAATATTTACTTTTTTTATGTTTTCATTCCTTTTTCCTGATTAATTCTCTAAATTTCATCTTTTGTACTATATCACAGAATTAAGAAGTAAAATTTTATAAAAATTCTACAACTCTGCATGAAATATCTGTTTTCGATCGATTTTATTCATAGTAAATTCCATTGTTCACTTATAAGCATTTAAATGAACATCGAATAAATTTCAAATATTGATCGTAATAAAAATATATAATTTTCTTAAGATATATATCTGTATTCAAAATCAAGATAATTTTCAAATACTTGATTCTGATTATCTCTAAAGTATTGACATATATTAAAGAAATTAAGCATGGGCTTTGTTTAACAAAATACAATATATATCATACAAAAGTTCAGCACACACTTTGTAACATACGTGACCTACTCTCGGACTCGGAAAGAGGTGTGGGAGGAAGTAAAGGATGACTCGCCATAATACTTTTCAACTATTTGTTCAGCACACTAATTATCAACAGACATAATTCACACAAGTATTCAAACAAGATGAGACGTTCCAATAAAGAGCATAAGGGATTTAACTACGAGAGACGCGAATTCTGAGTAGACTTCTATTAAATTGACCCTCCTTTTATGGAACAATCCACTACTCTAATATTTGATTTATAATTTAGCTATGGTAACCAATCGTCACTTAAATATCTTCAATTATTTTATACCAGAAACGCTCTAGCAATGTTTACAAATGCCTGATTGGTAGATATCTTTCCTTATCGTCAGCTTCTCTATATTTCAATCTCCAGGTAACTCCGTCTATCCCTCTATTAATCTATTCACCCATTTATCTATTTATCTCTAGCTAGAAAACATATACTATATATATAACTGATCTAATCCGCATATCATGGTTTCTTCTTCCAAAAGGGTTTATTGTGAATGATAGACCAAAGATTTCCCAAGAGGTTTAGTTGAAGGACGCGTATAGATCCGTCACAACATGGTCGGGTGTACTGTGAGAATGATACCTGGTATTTACTACATGAAAAAATGAAGACACTACATATATCTAAAATGAATTGACTTTTGAATTAACAAGTGATTTCAGAGAAAATCATTCGCCCTACTCTCCTGATATGTCTCTCCTGAATTTTTTTAATCTTCTTCAAACTCAATTTCAGTATGTATATGACAATGAAAAATTTAATCACTGAAATTTATCTCATATGCTCATAGACCTAAAAACATATTTTAAGAATGCGTATTACAATTCATAAAGGTATATAACATGTTTGTTACTGAGTAACATACTACCGAGATGACTATTGTGAATATTTCCAACTTTGACTTTTTTTTCCAGTTTCTTTGCACTAACTCTAATGTGATAATTTAATCAACACACTCTATACGTGTTTTAAGTCTCACTAAGAAATAAATAAATAATTGCATTACAGTGTTATAAAAACTTTTGATTTATAAATTTTAAAATTAATTCAGCCATTAATAATCAAAGAAGCATGCAAAATCGTGAATTATAGAAGAGAAAAATACCTAGAAACGTTTTTAGCGCTATTGCAGGAAATATAATAAAGATTTATGTACCTTACACATTTGTACGGCCTTTCAGAAATGGAATAGCTCAGCAAACATGACGTAAGATAATCCGTGTTAATGTGTTAAGTTTATTCAATTATATTTCGTGAATTTCAAATCCTACGCATACTTTAAATTCATTAAGTTATTCGACGGAAGCTATATCATATTCCCCGCATATTTGCAGCTCCTCTACGTTTCGGATAAACCATTAAAGTGATTATCGATTTCACTTGTTAAAATAACTGTACTAGTGTGAAAGTTATTTCAAATGATTCGATTGTTTATTGAATATTCAGAAGATGTATATAATAATAACTATGTAACTTATTTCAAAATAAATTAAAATTACTGTTTAGTATATTTTATGCATTTAAAAGAAAATAAAGTATTTGACGTCTTAAGAAAAAATTAATCTTGATAAAATAAATTGGAATTAAAAATGTCATGTAATTAGCACATAGTCATCAAAAATATATGGTTTCATCTGTTATTTTAATAGACAAATCAAAATAATGTAACAATAAATTTTTAGATAGTTCTAAGTTCCAGCATTGTGGCAATGGATTGTTGTGAATTATGCACCAGGTGGTCTGAGTGGGTGGAGTGTAGTTGACACCACCCTCAAACCCCTCGTGGTCTATCTCGATACAAACCATATGTAACGGATTCTGTCTCAGTTGCATCTTGAACTTGGCTTCGGCATAACGAGATGTGCTGTTGTTTACTCGTATATTTTAAGTCTTAATCTTCTTGGCTTCGGCATACCAGGTGCCGTTGTTTACTAGGATTTTTATTTCGAATATTAGAATTTATCCTCTCTAATATTTTCAGTCTAATATTTTAATTTTGCAATTTAATTTGTTAAACCTTAATATGTTTTTGTTTATGTTTAATATTACCAATAAATCCAGGAAAAGACAAATTCTAGGACTCCAGAATATAATTATTATTTTATAAAACCACACACAAGCAGCAGTACTAATCATGGATCTCTAACGAAAAAAAAATAATTTAGTTATAACATTTTTTAATTTAATAGGAAAGTCAAAAAGCTAATATAAAGAAAATACCAAATAACCAAATATCAGTTATAAATGTACAGAGACATAAAATTTTGACAAAAAACTATCAAGTCTAAAAAAAACTCAATTAAAAATATTAAACTAAACAAAGAATTTTTGAGAAAATTTGCTTAGAAAAATTGATGTTTGAAGTTCCATGTTTCTGTAAAAAATATTTTCTTACATCCATATGTTTTTTATAGTATTTTGGAATCGGTCACACACACACACACACACACACACACACACACACACACACACACACACACACACACACACACACACACACACACACACACACACACACACACACACACACACACACACTACTTCAAATATCAAACACTAAGCATCCTAAAAATGACTGTAATCTCATGATGTGTAAATATGTCATATTTTTATTGAATTATAATTTTTACATATTATCTTTTGATTGATATATCACCTTTTTATGTCTAAAATTTAGAAGTTGGAAAAAACTTCAATTGAAAAATGTAATTTAACAAATTTGAGAATTCGACCACATCCCCTTTTTAGATAAAAAGAGCTAAAAAAACTTTTTCATAAAAAAGCTATTTTAAAAAGTGAAACAATAAGTAAAATAGAAAGAATAAATAAGCAGGATATTTTTAAAGTATTACATTATAGTAATTTTTATTTCTTTTAAAATGTGTGCAAGTAAAGTTTTTTAATTAAAGCTTTTTGTTTAAGTAATTTTATAAATTCAGTTCTTATTCATCACATGTTTACATAAATATATAATATTACAATATTATGTGAAGCAAAAAAACTTCAAAATTTTTGCTACGGCAGAAAAATTTTGTTTAAAATTTTCCTTGAGTTTTCTTATGCAATTAATACTCTCAAAAAAGGATCGTTTATAAAATACACAGGTTGAAATAATATGAAAATACAATTATTAGTCTTAAGAAAAATATGTAGCTAATATTTTAAAGTGGTATGTTATGTTTTTATTTAAGCTTATAATAATAATTTTTTTTCAGAATAATAATTTTTTCGCATTCAAAATGCTTCTCCTTCCATAATTATTTACCAACTAGCTTTCATGGCCCGGCGTTGCACGGGCTTATACCGAGGGTATAACTTAATCCCCATGTTAATTTCCTCCTTTTATTCTAACGCCAACACTTTTGTGGGGTTTCACGCGCACGATGTGTGTGCATGACCCGTGAGTGCGTGTCATGGCTTTGTTGCTTAAAATTTTCCCTTCTCTTCACAAATTCTCGATCCTAGTACCACTGAAGACCCACCGTGTAGGGGAGGGATGCACGTAAAATAAATCGAGAGCTCAAACGTCCTCCCGTTGGTGTGGTGTGGTAGTTAGGAGAGGGGGTGCCAGCTCAGGTGTCGTCCGCGTCACTTGACCATGGTTCAAAATTACGCAGACCGTCCCTAAAAGGCCTCGTGTTGCTGAACAGTGGGACGTTAATATGCACTCAACTCCACAAATTCAGCACTTCCAATATTATTTTCCGAAATTACTTTGATTTCTTTGTTTCTTTCCTCTCCGCTTAGCCCGGCGTTGCACGGGCTTTTACCGAGTGAATAACTTCACCCTCATGGAAATTTCGTGTTTCCCTCAGGCCGATAGCACTTGTGTGTGCGTGCGATGTGAGTGATTTCTTTAACAATGTCATAAAAACTCCCTTTTTCGAAATTTGTTCTTTCGTTGGTGTGGTGTGGTAATTCTTAAAGATGGGTGAATGCTCAGGTGTCGTCCTCGTCACTTGAGCATGGTTGAAAATTTCGAGGTCCGTCACCAAAAACCCTCGAATAGGCAAACAGTGCGAATTTAAAAATCACCCACTCACTTTCCAATTCTTTCGTTTTACCGAGTGAATAACTTCATCCCCATGGAAATTTCGTGTTTTCCTCAGGCCGATAGCACTTGTGTGTGTGTATGCGCGCGATGTGAGTGATTTCTTTAACTATGTCATAAAAACTCCCTTTTTCGAAATTTGTTCTTGCGTTGGTGTGGTGTGGTAATTCTTAAAGATGGGTGAAAGCTCAGGTGTCGTCCTCGTCACTTGAGAATGGTTGAAAATTTCGAGGTCCGTCACCAAAAATTTTCGAATAGGCAAACAGGGTGAATTTTAAAATCACCCACTCACTTTCCAATTCTTTCGTTGCAATTTTTTATTTCCCGGAAACGAAAATGTAGTTTTTTTAAAAATAGTTGTATGCTGAAAAAAAGACAGAAAGTATAAATTTTTCAAATTACAAAATTTCACTACTATTTTAATTCTTGGAGTAAAATTGTGAGGATTTTTTGAAATATTCGACTCGGGGGAAAAAAGTTTCATGCAATTACCTTTATAAAAGAAGAAATTATTAAATGATTGATTTAAGTATTTTGAGTGTTTTATTAAAATTTGTTCCAAAAAGTTTTTGGCTTTTTTTTAAAATCACTGATTCTAAAAGTTTTAAATTGAAAATTTCGAAGTCCGTCGCCAAAAAACTCTGGAGTAGGTGAACAGTGCGACTTTTTAAAAATCCCTCACATTTCAATTCTTTCGTTGCAATTTTTTAGGCCCCGGAAACGAAATGTAGCTTTTTTAAAAATAGTTGTATGTTGAAAAAAGACAGAGAAGTAGAAATTTTTAAAATTACAAAATTTCACTACTATTTTAAATCTTGAAGTAAAATTGTGAGGATTTTTTGAAATGTTCGACACACGGAAAAATAGTTTCATGCAATTATCTTTACGAATGAAGTATTTATTAAATGATTGATTTAATATTTTGAGTGTTTGATTAAAATTCGTTCAAATAAGTTTTCGGCTTTTTATTTTTTAAATCACTGATTCAGAAAGTTTTAAAAATCATTTTTATATAAACGCAACGATATTGATTCATATGAGAAAAAATCATAAAATATGCAAAACAGCATTGTTTTGTAAAAAAAAAAAAAAGTTGTTTTTTTTCTATAAAATTCTTTAAAGAAAGATAGTTTATTCCCGGAAACGAAACTGTAGCATTTTTAAAAATAGTTGTATGCTGAAAAAAGAACAGAAAGTATAAATTTTTAAAATTACAAAATTTCACTACTATTTTAATTTTTGAAGTAAAATTGTGAGAATTTTTTGAAATATTCGACACGGGGAAAAAAGTTTCATGCAATTACGCATTATTTTAAAGTAAACTATAAGTTTTATGAAAGAGAACAAAAATTTCGATACTGATAAATATTTTAAATGAATCTCAGAAATGCATTGAATGCATTTTAATTTTAAAAAAATATATTAATTTAAATCCATTATCAATGAATACTAATAAAAAAAATTATACAGATAGCTCTTGAAACGTTTGGATGTTTGATTAAACATATATAAGTGTTAAAAATCCACTTTTGGGGGAAAACCTAGTTATATGCTAACATTCACTGAAAAAAACATTCAAAAAGAAAAAAATACTATTTGATAAAAACATTTAATTTTTTTAATTTTAATTTTATAGTTTTTCATTCCACTCTGTGTTAAAATTATTTAAACACATATCTGCGAAAAAAATTATATTATACAAAACTAACTTATTAATTATTTTTAATAAAATTGATTAAAAATGCTCATTTAGCAATTAATTGTGTGACATACCATTTGCTTACATAATGGCAGCACTGAAAATGAAGTAAATTTCAGATCAGTGGGGATGCAGCAAGTGAATTCAATCATTGAAGAAGAGAGAATTAATTTACGGGTGGGAAAAATAAGCAGAAATGAACAAAATCGAATTGTTGAAAAAGATAGAAATTACTTTAAATGATTAAAAATCAGAAAAAAACCTTTCTGAAGGCAAAAAAAAAAAAAAAAAAAAAAAAATGAAAATACATTAAAATAACAGAGGATCATGTTAAAATAAGTATTTATCAGTAAAATTAATTTACGTGGGAAAAATTAGCAGAAATGAAAAAAAAAGAGATCATCCACGATTCGAACTCGCAAAGACACGATCTGCTTTACGGTGTAAAAGAGAGAAGCGAAGCGCTATCCGACTGTGCTACCGGGACCCGTAGCGAAAAATGAAAATAGGCAACAATAATGAATGGGAGGACGAAAAAGTAATTTTTTCACTCGCATTTTTTTTTTTTACTCGCCAAAGTTACTGATTTCCCCCAGTTTAAGGCAGAATTTTTTTAGTGTAACCCTTGAGTTAGATGCGTCGAAGGCGAAACAGGTCAACTGTCTTTGGCGCAAAGCTAATTTTCGACGCCAATGTTTGGCTAAATGTATAATCGCGTATTTTAAATTATTTTAAAAATCATTACCTTCATTTTAAGGGCATAATTTTTACGTTAATGCTCTCAAACATCACCAACTATTTGCAAAAATAACGTACTTTGAAAAAAAAATGTACAAATTACTACTTTTTAATTTATTTCTCAGAAAAATATAAGTTTACGAAAATCACAATTTTTTTTTAAAAATCCGTAATTTTGAAGCAATTTTTTCAATCTTCGTATATGTTACGGATAATATTACTGTACACAAGGAAAAAAGATTTTGTGAGATGATCTTCATAAATGACGAAGTTATTCAATGTGAAGTAAAAATTAAGACTACTTTTTAAAAATTCTTTAAAAAAAAAGTTTTGGAAATTTTATTTTTTAAATGAATGGATCTAAAAGAGAAAGGCTTGAAGTTAATTAGTGTAGAATATCGATTTAATAACACGAAAAGTAATTCATACCCAACGATTTAGAAATAATTTTCATAAAAACGCATCAGTTTTAACACTATTTTAAAAAATTCGAAAAAAATAGAAAATATCGTTATTTTACAAAAAAAATTATACCGTGTCGTGGCGAAATAAATGATCTTTCCGATTCTGTAATTATTTTTTGTCTGATTTCGACACCGAAAATTAGATGACAATTTTAATATGTTGGAAAACGTAAGATTACCGCTCGGCCGAAACGGAAGGGAAGTTCCGCCAAGTAAACAACCGGCAGGAGTAAAACAATTAGGCGTTTTAAGGTTTTTAATTAATATATTTTTAACTAATTACAATATCGGAATATAAATGGGCAATACGGCTTCCCCGGAAAATTCCCCATCTTTTGGTACCTTCCGCGACTTTCTGCGTGGTGCGGTTCGTGAGAAGATAGACGCACATACATAGATAGATAGATAGATACGTTTGTTTACCTTCGAATTTTAATAGTGTAGATCACTTCCAATCTTTTCCTGTGTTTAAGGCCTCACAAGACCCTTAAAGTTCAATTTTTTCTATTTTTTTAAAAAAAAAATATATGTTAAAGCTGCGACGTTTCTGAGCATTTTGATACCAAAGTTTTGTTGATACTGTCAAAACTTCTGAAGTTATTGAGAAATAACTGATAAAACGTAAACAAAAACTTGCATGTACCACGCCCACTTTTGACAGCTGACAGACCACATTCCAAACATTTTAATATTTAGCGCATTAATTTTAGTAAAAAAGCCACGCCTAATATCATATTGATTCTGTCCGGGAGTAGAAGCATTGCAACTCAACTTTTAACTTTGCTTTAACTAAGCGGAATTCTTTATTTACATTTCGATCTTAGATTTGTATTCGGTTTCATTTGTAATTAAAAGCAAGTGATTATGGATGTTTCATGCAAAAGGAGGTCATCTGGAAAGAGACTGATAAATAAAAGATTTCAAGGAAACAGGTACGTAAAGAAATCTTTTTCTGAAAAAGGTAATATTTTGTTTAAAAATATATCACCCAACACAAAAGTTCATCTTCGCAAAAAAAAAAAAAAAAAAACCGAGTGCACACAAGATTTTCCAGGCGTTTGAAAATGATGTTTGCCTTGAATTTCAAGGGTATAGACTAATCCATATAAGTTTATTATTTTCCCAAATTGAAAAATTACTTTGTTGCTCTGTGTGCTATGGGAAAATTAAAATGAGTGAAAAATCAACTGTAGGATTATCTTCTACATTTTTATTCACATGCAGAAAATGTAGCATTGAACAAAAGTTTAAGGGGTCTCAGGGGTGTTAAAAATATTTCGAGAGCACAAAATATGAACAATTTTTGACTAGAAATAATTATTTGAGGTTAAAATGAAATAATATGATTCTTTTACACATTTTTTATGAAGGAATAAAGTTTCAAAAAAGTATAAAATGTCTAAATATAATCATAATTTTAAATTTAATAAGCACATAAAAATAAGAAAATTTTTGTAAGAAACAAATAGTAAGCTTTACGACGAGCATGACATTTTCTGCAATAATAACTCTAATTACTAGCAATAAGTTGATTTATAAAGTCAAATATATCCTTATTACATGGTAGCGATTTTATATAAATAGAATAAAAAATAATATTTTTAAAAATAAAAAAGTATATTTTTTAAATTCTTTTTTAAAAAATTTAATTTTTTTGAAGTTTTTCAAAAAATTACAAATATGTAATACTATAAATAGCTAGTATTTAAAGATTATGACAGAGTTTATAATTCTGTAAAGTTTTATGCATCAAAGTATGATAGTTTTTGAAACGCAATGCGCGTACGTGAAAAAAACACATACTGAGAAAAAAGGCTTTAAAGTTTTAAATTGAATTTGAGAAAATAAATTTTAAAACTTACATGCTAAGCTGCTCCAGGATCATAGGATATGCCTTCCTGTTGCTCAAACAGCTCAATTTCTTTACTCTTTTTAATTTTTTTGGCTCTGCGAGCTTCAAACGATGATGTTATAAGCTCCTTTTCCTGACGTAAAGATTCGACGATTGTCACGTTCAGCCAGGGACACACAAACGTTTTTGTTAATTTTTAAGCCAAATTTCTCTAAAATAGTAATAAGTATTTGATTTCCATCATTAAAAATTCTGGTTGCTAGATTTGCAGCAATCTCTGCAATCTGAAGGCTAGAATCAATCGTCTTCGGACAAAACTTCCAGATTAATGAATTCAAACTTTCATTAGGATTCTGTGTCTTTCCTCCTAAACATTTTTTCAGGAGTGCCAGATGAGATAAGTCTGCAAATACAGGCTTAATTACATCTCGAACTGCTTTCGCAACTGAGGGTTTGTGTTTATAATTTTGTAAATTATTATTAATTGCAGCATTATACTTACACCATGTATTTGGATTTGTAGGACAAAATCAGTGCATCGGTTCATCATCGGTGCTGCAAGAATGACCCCAAACAGCCCAAATGGCTTTCCGCATTTCCTTTACACTAGTAGATTTGCATCGAATAGCATTACTATAGTAATGCGCAAGCTTATCAATTAAACTATCAGTTAACCTACCTTTACCGCCTATAGTTTTACCATCAGATAATTTCTTCTTACCGTATACTAAATTTAAGCTTCCTAAGTATTGTACCCATTCTCTTTTGCACATGGCCTACACATTCTATTTTCTGAATAAGATGGTCATCGTCGTATGGATTGTTTTCAGAAAGGGCATTGAATGTTTTTGTGTCGCCATCTCCTATGTAGTTCGAATATTTCAGGTTGTGGAGCTTTTCTGATCGATTAAAAATCCTCAACATCCCGTCAACCTCCATCTTACCAGCAGAGCCAGAATAATTTTTTCTACATGAAATCTTATGCGCTCTTTGCCATTTATTGTACTTGATACCAAACTTTACCCCTTTATAACTGTCGCATCCCTTGCAAAATGAGGAGAACACTTCCCTATCCAAAACCTTACCTGTTTCGGCCCCATTAGAGTACATACTCCAATCAACGATGAATGTCCTCTCGTCTTCCAGGTCCCATCACCACTTACCGTTAAAATGTTATCAGGTGACGAAGAATTTTCTTCGACAGCTGCCCTGTTCATGCTTTCTTCGGCGACTTCCTTCATAACAAGTGAAAGTTTATTTTTAATAACATCATATGATTTTTGTTCAACAGGATTAGGAAGACTCATTACAGAACAAAAGATTTTTAATGACTCTAAACCTTGACCTATACATCTCATTGCTAAAATAGATCTTCTGTTAATTTCTGGAGCATTATTTTTATTCCCAGTGTTTTCACAGCTTGAAAAAGTACAAATACTCCCACAGTTTTTACAATGTATTTCAAAATTCGAACATAAACCACGAGTGGATTTTTCATTAATTGTTAATGGTTTATGACATTTTAAACAGCATAATACTGACAAAATAGATCTAAAGTTTGAAATAAAATCAAAAATACGATATCCTTTAAAGTTTTCACTTACCTTAACAAGATTTGACTTTAATGAAGTCTGAATTCCTGAAAGTTTTTTACTTGAAGCATTTTTCATTTCGACACACTTCCTCGTATCTTTCATATCTGTAACATGTGAGTCACTTACCTTTAAATATTTATTTCCTCTAAATCTTTTCTTGGGGCGATTGCCCAATGAGCTTTTCAGAATAAAACAACAAATATCTTCGATTTAGGTAAGTGTTTTAAAAAAACGTGTGCTAAAGTAAACACAACAGAATCAAAACACAGCAGAATGAATGTGTTGAGTTGCAGGCTTCCTTCTGATCAACTCAAGCGCTTAAAATATTTCATGAGGTTTATTAAAAACAGAAAAATGAAAGGTATGCAAAAATCAAAAATAAATGGGCGTGGCATGTGTCCATTTAAAAGTTATGACTAAATTGCTGTTTGCAATTTTTTGAATAACTTTCGAAGTTTTTAGAGTATTGTCACGTGGTTAGTATCAAAATGTTCAGAAAAAAATGAAGAACAAGATATATTTTTTTCGAAAATTCGAAAAAAAAGGGTTAACACCCCTGAGACCTCTTAATTCCTATGAATTTATTGGTACAAAAAATATACCAAAAATCAACAGACAGCCTGTTTTGGCAATGCGATATATAAACCAAGGGCTATCTTCTCTCGAGACGTTTTGTTATCTAATATGCTTGCCAAATCCAGTGTCTCAGAAAGCTTACGACAGAATTAATGCTAAGATAGCAGATGTATGTGAAGCGCTTGCAAATGCATCGGTGAAGAAAGCGAATGCTGAAGAAAAAATTATTGATGGCACCGTAAATTCTGTTGTAGTTAGCGGTGATGGGACCTGGAAGACCCATGGGCATACATCTTTTATTGGAGTTTGCACTTTGATTGGAGCTGACTGCGGGAAAATCTTCGACATGGAAGTGATGTCCTCTTATTGTAAAGGATACGACTCACATTAGGGTCCAACGTTTGGACCAAAATATAGTGTTTTTTTGGCTAAACACCAAACTTTCTGCAGAAAAAACCATAGCGGGTCTGCTGAAGGAATGGAAGTCTGCGGAATGATACAGTCGATCGGAACAAATACATGATTTGAAATACCAGTAGCACAAAGGTGATGGTGATTCAAAGACATTTTCATCTCTGCCGGAAAAAAAAACATATGGGGATAGTGTTCCGATTGAAAAAATAGAGTGTGTCGGTCATGACCAAAAGCGAATGGGTAACCGCTTTCAGAAGTTAAAAGCTTTATTGGGCAAAAAGAAGCTTTCCGATGGGAAGACAATTGGTGGGAAAAGTCATCTAACTGATGCTGTTATATGCAAATTGATGACTTATTATGGTAAGGCTATTCGTGCTAATTCCCAAAATGAGATGAGGCAAGCTGTCTGGGCCATGTGGGCTCATACATCGAGCACAGATGATGAACCGAAACTTTGGTTTTGCCCTAAAGGCAAAAACAGTTGGTGTGAGTACAATGTTTCAATCCACAACAATGCAGTGAATGAATTTTCTCACAAGAACACCTTACCAAAAGCAGTTTCTGAAGTGATTAAACCTGTTTTTAAAGATTTATCACTATTGAAATTGTTAAGAAGGTGTTGAGGGGGGGGGGAGAAACTCAAAATACCAATGAGTCGATCAATTCACTAATTTGGAAGTATAGCCCGAAATTGATTGGATCAGAAATTAATGCCACAAAAATAGCTGCATTTATAGCTATTAATTGCTATTTATAGCTAAAAATAGCTGCATGTGAATACAATGATGGAGGCAAGAACATAATTGATATGATGTATGCTTTGGATTTAAAAAATATATATAAATAAAAGAAATATATAATATATATATATATATATTTTGAATTGTGTGAATGTTGACAAAGTGCGTAAGTCAACGGCTAAGATACAAGTTTCCAGAACCTCCTTTGAAGCTCGTAAAGCTAAAAAAAACTTAAAATATACTTAAAGAAATTGAACAATTTAAGCTTACAGTGGGCAATATTTATGCTTCTGGGGCTTTTTGATGCATACTGGTATGTTTAATTTTGTTTTTTTGTAAATATTTAACTTCATTTTTCTCAAAATGAAAAATTTTGGCTTCCGCACAAGATTTTTCAAAAACTATTTATCATATTATGGTATATTTGACTGCAACCAGTTAAAGAATGTTAATGGTGACTGTGTGGAGGATTGGATATAAATACCGCTGAACTATGGGAAATGATTCTGTAAATATTAATGGTTCTACTGTCCAGCAAGATAGTCATTAAGCTAAGTTAAGAAGTAAATGTATATCTAATTATGTATGAACCCACATAAACACGACAGCTGGCGACGAGGATGGGATTTTTGTTTAATTCCGCGTGGTTTGAGGAATCTTTTTTTTTTTTTGTGAAGAAGAAATTCTCTTGAGAAGCAAAACTCGGAATTCGTAAGTTCTCACCTAGAGATGAAGTAAGAAGAAAAATTCATTTTCTTTTGGATAAGGCATTGCCTGAAGACGGCTCAAGGTAAATTTTTTTTCTTCTTTTCTCTTTAATCGGGAGGAACCATGGAACGGCAAATTGCAGAATTGCTCAGGCAGAATCAAGAACTGATTCGAGCGCTGCAAATTAGAGATCATTCTTCTAGTCATAAAATTACTGTACAATTTTAAAAATTTGATGAAGAAAATGAAAATTTCGATAGTTTCATTGAAATATTCGAAATGTACTTAGATGTACAGAATGTACCAATAGCCAATCAAGCTAAGGTTTTTGTTTCGTATCTTAGTTCAAAATTGTACCAGTTACTGAAAAATTTGCTGGCACCTGACATTCCTTACGACCAAACGTTAAAGTTAAAATATGCACTTAAAAAACATTTGACCCCCAAACCTTTGATTATACCTTCTCGTCACAAATTTTTAAACCGCAAACAAAATGAAGGGGAAGGTATTAGTACATACATTGCCGAACGTAGAGCCCTAGCAATGAATTGTGATTATGATAAAGATATGTTGAATATTATGTTACGCGACGTGTTTGTAAGCGGTTTGCGGGATAAAAGGATTTTAGATCGCGCGCGCGCGATTATTTGAGAAAGATAATATTAATCACGAGAAAACGCTAAATATAGCACTAGCTATGGAAAAAGCTTTTAAAGGGGCAAATGATATTATGGGCCGAGGGATTAATTCAATACAAACTTTTAAAAAACACATGGATAAAAAATCCAATTTTACAAAAAACCAAAAGAAAACATTATATTGTTCACGATGCACAGGTACCAACCATGAAAAAGAGAATTGTAAGTTTATTTCAAGTAAATGTAATTTCTGTGGGAAAATTGGACACATTAAGAAGGCATGCTTCGCATCTAAAAAGGAAAGTGCGAAACCGGTTAAACAAAAACAGGTAATCCTATTAGATGAAGTTGAGGATAAAAATAGAATTCCACTATACGAATTAAAAACTCAGGAATGTGTATTACACAAGGAAGAACCGAAACGACCTCCAATTATGATAAATTTAAAGATTGAAAACAAAAGTTGTTCTATGGAATTGGATACGGGGGGAGCGGTTAATGTAATGAGTATTCGAAATTTCAGGAAAATTTCAAATAAACAAATTAAACCTACAAATATAGTTTTTAAAACCTATAAAGCGGATTCATTAATACCATTAGGATATGTTACTCTGTAAGGGTACAGTATAAAAATCAAAAGGTAAACTTGAATTTATATATTGTGGAAGAAAACTCTTAAATACTATTCTGGGTCGTCAGTGGTTCTATAAAATTCTTCTAGATTGACCAGCTATTAAAGCTTTTACAGCAAAAACCGAATAAAATTTTAATGACCTTCTAAGAGAGTATAAGGATATTTTCGACGATAAATTAGGAGAAATAAGCAATTATGAGGCTAAATTAAAACTCAGACCTGGAGTAAAACCTATATTTTGTAGGGTTCGAACAGTACCCTTTGCTCTAAAAGGAAGAGTTGAAAATGAAATTGACCGACTTGAAAGAGAGGGTATCATAGAAAAAGTCGAAAGCTCTCTGAATGGGCAACCCCAGTAGTTCCTGTTGTTAAAACCGATGGTAGTATAAGATTATGTGCCGATTATTCAGTAACCTTGAATCCAAATTTAATTGTCATTCAGCATCCTTTACCAAGATTGGAAGAAATTTTTGCTAGTTTACATGGGGGAAACAATTTACATAATATATATATATATACATATATATATATATATGTATATATATGTATATAATTATATATGTATATATATGTATATATATATGCATATATTTATGTATATATATATATATATGAAAAAGCCTCATATATATATATACATACATGAAAAAGCCTCATATATATATATATACATGAAAAAGCCTCATATATATATATATATATATATATATATATATACATCAAAAAGCCTCATATATATATATATATACATGAAAAAGCCTCATATATATATATATACATGAAAAAGCCTCATATATATATATATATATACATGAAAAAGCCTCATATATATATATATGAAAAAGCCTCATATATATATATATATGAAAAAGCCTCATATATATATATATATACATGAAAAAGCCTCATACATATATATATACATGAAAAAGCCTCATATATATATATATATAAAATGAAAAAGCCTCATATATACATATATATGAAAAAGTATGTACATGTATATATATATATGTATATATATGTACACTGGTGTGCAAAAATTAAGGACGAGATGGTTTTTTCAATATAACTTTGTACAAAAGCATTCCAAATCAACACATTTAATACCGTAAGATCCCCAATACGTAAGGACATGAGTAATGTAAGCAACACTTACTAAATGAGAAATCAGAGGGATAAGAAGAAGCTTTATTGAAAAAGTAGCATGGAGCGCAATGCAACTGAAGGCCGAAACATCCCTGTGATGGGTGTCCAGCAAGAAATATCCGGTCTTTAGTAGGGGATATGATCTCCCCTGACTGCTAGGCAGGTTTCACAGCGTCTGCTCATGCTGAGAATGAGGGCGTCAATGAGTTGTTGAGGCATTGCTGCCCATTCGTCTTGCAGCGCCAATCGAAGCTCCGCAATCGTTACTGGTGGTAAGGTACGAGCTGCCAAGCGTCTGCCTAGAAAATCCCATACATGCTCGATGGGATTGAGATCCGGAGATCGTGCCGGCCAATCCATACGTTCAATATCCTCACTCTCTAAGAGCTGTTCGGCAGCTACTGTGCGATGACATGGTGCATTGTTGTCCATGAAAAGGAACTGCGGTCCCATAGCGCCTCTAAAAAGACGCACATATGGAAGAAGAATCTCGTTACAATAACGGGTCCCGTTGACTGAACATGCGTCGAAGATATGAAGGTCTGTACGACTACCAAGCATGATGCCTCCCCAAACGAGAACACCGCCACCTCCATACCTGTCCCTTTCAATGATGTTCGAGGGATGATTGCGGCTTCCCCGCTCTCTCCAGATGAGTATGCGATGAGAATCGCTACTCAGACGGAATCTGCTCTCATCTGTAAAGAGTACTCGTCCCCATTCATTGTCTCTCCAATTCCGGTATTCCCGGCACCACAGAGAACGCCTTCTCCGATGGGCAGGCATTAGAGGTACACACCGTACAGGGCGTCGTGCAAACAGACCCCCACCGTGCAGTCTTCTTGCCAAGGTAAAACGCGATATCGGTCGTCCAGTCGCCTGTGTCGTGTGTCTAACGATATATCCCGCTGTCTGCCGCCTGTTTCTTCTGGCCTGTAAGGCAATATACCGGTCATCTGCGGGTGTGGTTCCTCGTGGACGACCACTACTGAACCCCAGGATAGCTGTTCCTGTGGTTTGAAATTGTCTCCAAAGTCGTGAAACGATGCTGTGAGCAATTCCGAACTCTGCAGCCACACTTGTCACACTGCGACCTTCCTCCAACTTCCCAATGATTCGACCTCGGGTAAAAGCATTCAGATGTCGTCTAACAGAATGATTATTCGCCATTTCTCGCTGAGGCAGCAAATCGGTGTGATTTTATCTGCTATACGGTGTGCAATCTCTTTGCCAGAAATACTAATCTTACACCGACAACGTGCTTTACTACTCAGACACTCCCCCATTACGTCTACCTGCATATCTGCGCATGTGCTACCGTGCATCACCTCACTTAATCTCCTGATTGGTCTTTCAGTCCGCTCTGCCTCTTCGTTCAGCTGATATGCTAATTTTTCGACTTTGTCCTTAATTTTTGCACACCAGTGTATATATATATATGTATAATGTATATATGTATGTATATATATATATATGTACATATATATGTATATGTTATATATGTATATGTATATATATATGTATTATATATATGTATATATATATGTATATATATGTATATTATATATATATGTATATATATGTATATGTAATATATATGTATATATATGTATATATATGTATATATATGTATATATATGTATATATATATAATATATAAAAAAAAATATATATATATATAATATATATATAATATATATATATATATATATATATGGATTGAATGGGGCACCTGCTATTTGGCAGCGCTATGTTGACGGACTATTTCAGGGTATGGATGGAGTTAAAGTTTTTATGGATGATGCTAGAATTACAGGGAGCGATGAAATTTCGCATTTTACGGCTTTAGAGGAATTTTTTAAGAAATGTAGTAAACACGGGCTAAAGCTTAATTTAAATAAAAGTAATTTTTTCCAAAATGAAATAAATTTTCTTGGGCATAGAATCGATTCAAATGGGTTACATAAAACTAACGAAAAAATCTCAGCTGTTGTTAATGCTCCTGTGCCCAAGAATGTTCATGAAGTAAAAAGTTTCTTAGAGTTAGTTAATATTTACGGAAAATTTTGTGAAAATTTAGCTACTATTGCTAATCCTCTTAATAATTTGTCAAAGAAAAATGTTAGATTTTTATGGTTGAAGGATTGCCAGGTTGCCTTTGAGCAAATAAAGAAGGAAATTTGTTCACCTAAAGTTTTGGGGCATTATGATCCTAGCCTACCCTTAACTTTAGCTAGTGATGCATCTCCAGTTGGTATTGGTTGTGTTCTGTCACACGTATATCCAGATGGCTCTGAACGTCCGATCGCGTTCGCATCAAGAACTTTATCTGGGTCCGAGAAAAAATACTCCCAAATTGATAAAGAAGGTCTTTCAATAGTTTGGGCAGCAAAAAAGTTTTATTTAAATTTGAAAGGTAGAAGATCCACTTTGATAACGGATCACAAACCTTTGGTAGCTATTTTTGGTTCAAAAAGAGGTTTACCAGTGTTGGCAGCTACCAGACTTTTACATTATGCGCTAATTTTGCAGTCATTTGAGTTTGATATAATATTCCCTAAAACGACTTGAACACGGAAATGCAGACTTTCTTTCTCGGTTACCAAAACATCAGAAGAGCTTGAGGTTAAAGATGACATCACAATATTTCAGATATCACAGATTGAAGCATTACCTGTTACTTCTAAGGAGTTACGACAGGAGACGGGTAAAGATATAGAGCTGGTCCACTCTTAAAAGCCTTAAGGGAAGGTAAAGATTTGCAAGGGAGGGAAGCCCAGTATACCATTGAGGATGGTTGTATTATGTACGGACAAAGGGTCTGTATTCCAAGAAAATTTCAGAAGAATGTTCTGGAAGAATTACATACTGGACACTTAGGAATAATAAAAATGAAGGTTATAGCTAGATCGTTTGTCTATTGGAAAAATATAGATAAAGATATTGAAGAAGCCGCAAAAAACAGTGTCGATTGTGCTAGATATAAGGCTGATCCCACAAAAGCTAAAGTTCATTACTGGGAGTATCCCAGTATGCCCTGGGAACGTATTCATGTAGATTTTGCTGGACCAATTTTTGAACACATGGTTTTTCTGATCGTTGACGCTCATTCCAAATGGTTAGAAGAGTATCCTATGAAGACAACCACAACCAAGAAAACCATCGAGTGTCTTCGAGATAGTTTTACAAGATTCGGATTACCTAGGGTACTTGTCAGCGATAATGGATCTCAGTTTACATCCTATGAATTTCAGCGATTTATGCAAAGAAATGGAGTTAAGCACAAAACTAGTGCACCTTTCAAACCTTCTAGTAATGGACAAGCAGAACGCTATGTTGCTACTTTAAAGCAGTCATTAAGAGCTATGCATAAATATATATATATATATATATATACGAAGGCACCATACAACAGAAATTAAATTTTTAATGCAATTCCGAAAAGCTCCTAATGCAACTACAACCCATAGTCCAGCCATGTTATTCCTAAAAAGAGACATTAGAACTAGGATAGATTTACTTTTACCTGAATTGAAAACAAAAATTCAGGATAAATTACGAAGAGATAATTTCGAATTTCGAGATAGGAAATTTGATGTTGGAGATCGAGTGGCTGTGAGAGTTTACAGAGCAGCTAATACTAGATGGAAGTTTGGTGTACTATTGTAAACCAGGATGGCGTGCTCCACTACATCATTGATGTTCAAGGAACCTTGGTGAGACGACATGTTGATCAGATCTGTCCAGTGGGTGATCAAGTGCAAGAAAACATCTTCCCAATTCCTCACCAGAGATTTCCATCAGCAGAGGTTCGAGAAAACAACTCTGATATTCAGCATGCAGAAACGGCGGAAGATATTTCTAAGGATCCGAATAAGGAATTGGGTTTATCTTCCGTACAAGGAGTGCCATCAACTGATGTTGCGGTTCCAGATCTATCACAGTCTTCAGCTACAGAGACTGACTCCGAGACGAGGAGTCCACCAGTTCCAGACAGGACACTTCCTAGGCGTTCCGGGAGAATCAGGCGATCTCAAGAACTATGGGAAATGATTCTGTAAATATTAATGGTTGTACTGTCCAGCAAGATAGTCATTAAACTAAGTTAAGAAGTAAATGTGTATCTAATTATGTATGAACCCACATAAACACGACACATATCAATATGAAATTTCATACACATGTTCAAATTAAGGTTCTTTATAGCTTATAAAAAAATTTCAAAAAAATTTTAATAGAATTTTTTTATTTGAGATTTAATTGAATTTTTTCATAAACTTTTAAAATTTTCTTCATAATTGTATTTTAAAAATATTTTTTTCTCTCTAAATGTTTTAAAAGTTAGTACAAGTTCAAAAGAGAACATATTTATACCAAATAAAATTAATTTTGTAAGTTTTAATCAATTTTGTACTTCAGAATTCTGCGCTGTGTAAAATACTAATTTTAATATTTTTAAAAAATTGCCAAATTTTTATTTCATTATAACTTTTTAATTTTTTATTCAAATTTTCTGAAATTATGAGAAAGAATGTACATATATGGGATACTCATGTGGTAAAAAATTATTGTTTTGTTATATTGCTAAGTTACATTGTTTTAAGAAAGGATGATTTTTCCAGTTCACGAATAACTTTTAAGAGTCCTGAGATCCCTTAATATATAATCGATGCAACAAAATTAGGGTTCCATTTTACTGTAATCTTTGCTTTTTTTTTAAAAAAAAAATAATGTGTAGGAGATTTCGATTTTTTTGTTGAATTTTAGCTTACGTATCAATACTTTGTCCCCCCCAAAAACTAATTAAGTTATTGTAAAATTGACCCCTAAAGTTGATTAAAATATTCTTAGGAATGTTGCACAAAAATTTCAGATAAAAAAAATAAATACAAAAGGGTATTATTTTAAAATTTTCCATATTTTTTCAAAAAATTTAAAATTTTTAAAATTGTGTGAATAATATGTTCAAAGTTTCATCTCATGTAATATTCTTGAATAAAAACATTATATATGAAATGCTAAAGTATAATTTTTTAATACATGAAAAATAATCTTTTAACAATGTGCCACGTCCCGCCTAAAACTATTACACTTTAAAAGAAAGAGGGGGTCAACTCAACGTAGTAGTAAGTCAGCTACTTATGTGTTCATGTAAATGGAAAAAAAAGCATGTAAAAATTATTCTCCCTTACAAAAAAATGTTTCTAAAAACTGAATCAGTAATAGATGTATGCAGTATAAATAAAAAGAAAAATATTAGTGGACTACATCGTGGACAAATAGTCAAGCTGGACGAATGGGTCCCTCCATATTGGACATATATTAAAAATAGAGAATTTTATGAGTCATTTGTACTTAAAATACATTTGTTCCAATAAAACTGTTAATACAAATGCAAACTGCTGTGTACAATTCAGCGTGAATGAACGAGACCATTGTTGGCTAGCTGGCAATGTATTATCAGACATACGACCAAAGGGAAAAGCATCTGTTAGATTTTAATGATGGGTGATCACACACACACACACACACACACACACACCACACACACACACCACACACACACACACACACACACACACGCACACTATTACAATACTAAATAACACCTATACAGTTATATACCACATAATAAATTATTCGGTTCAATGTGTTCCCCTTTTATAAAAAAATATCTTTTAATTATCTCTGAAGTAACCTGTACCTGTATTCCCTAGTTTGTTTCCAATAAAAATTGTTTTCTAGCAAAATCTTTTCAAACTTGCTTCATTCCTGACAGAAATGAGTGGAAGGATAAAACATGAAAATTTTAAAATGGAAACTAAATATTATAATTAATTTAAAATAAGATTTTTTAAGGAAACTGACTTAACTATATTATTTGAGTTGATATTTCGATCTTACATTGAATTGAAAACCAATACACACCAAGAAGATCTTTAAAATTTCAGCTGTTTGCTTACCTCATGTCAATATAAATGACATTTAACAATTGAATAACTAACCCGGTTATAATTCTTAACAGTTGTGGGGAATTACTTTAATAAAAAATTTATAAATATTTATGCCCGGATATGGATAATTACATTATTCATTGCTCACAACTGTTTTAATTAAATACTTTTCTGATAATTAAAATTTATTATTTTTTCCACCATTCACAATAAATAATTCATTTAGAAATCTACTCCCAGAAGAATTTTTCTAAGTACGTTTTATGCATTATTACAATTAATTGCTTAAGGGATGAATATGTTCCCTGGAGCATGCACATAACAGTGAATTTCCCTTTCTCTACTTTAATAATGCAGAAAAGTGATCATTTATAGTATCGCATAATGTCTGTCTGCTAAACAGAATTAACGAACGCATTTATATTCAGATTTCTGGGAAGTAATTTCGTTTTTGAATGTGAATTTTCATTATGCTATTTAAATAAAAAAATTTTCTTGAAATAATGTTAATGGGATTTCTCAACGTGTTTTCAATATACATGCCTGTACATTATTTTTTCACTAGCATTCCATTAAACAAAATGAATATATTTTCGTAGAAATCATTGTAATTCGAACTGAATTTTCAATATTATATTTAAATAAGTTTTTCCCCATGAAATAATGTTAATGGGATTTCTTAACGTGTTTTAGATATATATCTCCTTATACATTATTTTTACAAATTTTTTCACTAGAATTTCTTTTAACAAAATGAAAATATTTCCATGGAATTTGTTGCAATTCGAAAATGTTTCACGACAAGTAATAAGATCCTCTATGGTTTAATTTTTAATGAATATAAATATAACTTTCTTATTTTTTAAAAAAATTTCTGTGTTTTGAAGTTCAAAGTGGAAATAACACACTATGGATAATTTTTACTAATGTTTTTCTTCGCAAAAACAAACATCATTAATTTATATTTTTTACAATAAAGTATGGGAGCGTGATGTTAAAGTTAAAATATATACATGGAAAATCGTTTGACACAAAACTAAGGGGAGTGGAATATTTTTTTACGTTAAAAAATATTGCAAAAAAGCCATATATTTAACAAAAATAAATTTATTAGGGTACATTTCATTCATATAGATTTGTATATATGCATGCATTTGATAAAAATCAATGAAACAAAAACTTTCACAAGAACGAAATGAATTTTGATGAAATATTTTCAAATTTTTTGAAAGACAAAAAGGTGATTTTGGTAATTTCATCTCTCATTTTTTTAAAGTCATGGAAAATAATGTAAAGTTAGCAATATCAAAATCTTTACGGATTTCCATTTTTGTCTTCTGTTTTTGATCAAGGCCGTTAAGAAGTCTCAAGGGTGTTAATTTTGTCTCGAAGGGTGAAAATGTAAACAATTTTCAAACAGGTATACTTCTTTTAAATTTTATTTAAATAATTCGAATCTTTTACATGTTATTTATAAAGGATTCTGGTTTCAAAAAAGTACAAAATGTTTGAAATATAATCATAATTTTAAAAGTTATAAGCATATGCAAATAAGAAATAATTTTGTAATAAATATTAAGTAATTTTTGCGTCGCACACGCTATTTTCTAAAATAGTAGCCTTCGATGCATAAAACTTTATAGAGTTATAAAATGTATCATGCTCTTTAAGCCCTAGTAAATTAAGAATAATATCATTTATTTTTCAAAATATTTAACAAATATTAAAATTTTCAAAATTTTTTTTTGAAAATATAATTTTTTCATTTTTAAAAAAATATAATTTGTATAATTTATTAATCTATTTATTTAAATTTACTTCGGTGTAATAAGGATACATTTAACTTTATAAATCAACTTATTGTACTTATTATAATTAAAGCTAATACTTTTGAAAATAGCCTGCGCGCCGTAAAAATTAATATTTCTTTTAAAAATATTTCTTATTTTCATATGCTAATAACTTTTAAAATTATGATTATATTTTAAACATTTTACACTTTTCTGAAGCCCCATTTCCTTATAAATAATATGCAAAAGATTCGTATTATTTAATTTTAATTTCAAAGATTTACATGTATTTGAATATTGTTTATATTTTCAGCCCTCGAAAAAGTTAACACCCCTGAGACTTCTTAATCAAAAACAGAAGCTAAATCTTAATTTCAAGCGGAATAGCAGTTTACTCTGATATTGACATTGTGCTCGAAAAAAAATTCTTCTATAATTGAAAAAGCAGTGATGTTTTCCGTATTTTGTTCATTTCTAGAAGATAAATATTTTCGTGTTAAGAGAAAAAGAATGCATGAAAATACATAGTAATATGTCGGGGCCGTTGTATTACATCGTGTTAACTAATATTTAGTCTTAAGTGATTTCGTGTTAAAAGTATTTTACTGTATGATTTCAATGCATGCTACTTCATAATATCAGTAGCATATATTTTAATCCTTAAAATTTAACGAATACAGCTTTAAGAACATCATAAAAATTGTTTGAGTTTGTGAACTTATTTTATTGTTTTATTCCTGGTTTTTGATGTGTAACATCTTTCCTCTCGATTGCTGGAGATTTGTGGGAGTGATTTCGTGATAAGGGACGGAAATGCGTAACAGGAAGTTGGGGAAGCGCGCGCTATTCAGTGAAGTTCTGCTTCTTCTCCTTCATTCGGGAGGGGCTCCGCCCTCATCCCCCACCCCCTGCGGTCTAGGCCGTGTGATCTTTGTTTTTGTTTTCTCACTTTAGGATCAGAGAAGAAGCTAAGTTCTTTAGGCAGAGCCGTGGGTAGAAAATGACGAACGCGTTTCGATACATGACTTCGATTGCTGCGTCCAATTTAAACGACCGGGCCACAGAGCAGCTGGTGTTGCGAACTATCGCAAACAGAACACCTCACATGTTGTGACTCCTCATATGGATATTACTTATCGTCAAACAAGGGGACTGAGTATTGTTAGTCAAGATATTGGGGACATATTTGCGGCAAAATGCTTATTTGAAAATGGACAAACAGTGATTTCGTTGGTCGTATTCATTTCTCCGAATCAAACGGTTCAAAAAATTAAAGATTTCCTGCATTTTTTTTTGTTGCTTTTACCATATACCGAAGGTAGTTCTGCTCTTTTTAATAAAAACTATCACTCGCTTCCCATGATTTTGAGTGGTGATTTTAAAGTTAACTTCAGTTTGCTAGAAGCGGAGCCACTCATAGCTTTTTTGAGTGATGAATTCAAGCTCAAAATGAACACAAATCGAAATGTTTCGACAACTAACAACGGTTACTGTTTATTGACCACTATTTTTCAACGGTTTTTTTAAATACTTTGAAAAACACAATATAATTTAATATTATTATATTACAATATATTTAATTAGCAGAAAATAACTAAAACACTTAAAATCCTCAATAATACTTGTTAAATCCACAAATAGACATCAATACAATTCACTCAGCAATACAAATCCATAGTCATGGAATCACATTAGGTCAATGAAAACGAACATAAGCCTTGACTTTCTCATTTCTTTTTTGTATATACTTATATAACCTGGAGAGATGCTCTTATAGTGTTTTCTGAAATTTTCTATCAAAATAATACTTCTTGACATTTCCAGATTTTTCCGGATACATCCATTTTTGTCACATTTCGAAAGGTCACTCAAATTCATTTGCTATTATAAAAAGAATAATTCCCCTTGCAAACGATCTTCCCCGCAAAAGCAACATCTAGCCAGAGAATCAATGTCGGAAATTTCAGTAACAATATAAATGTCTATGTTAAAAGGCGAGGAACGCGGCCTTATGAGCCTCCGTGAGTTCCTTGTTTGGCCTTCATAAAATCTAGCACTTGCATGAATTAATATTTAACTGTACATGTAACCGGCAAAGTATGAAATGCCGGCATTGTATAGAATGCCTGACGTTTTTAGCAAAGTATGAAATATGTGATTTATTACATACTTTGCCTAGGCAAGCTTTCCTGCAGCTTTTTTCATACAATATTTTTTTTTTGAATCACTACATTGGAAATTAAGGGATATACATAAACAAAATACTCAACTTTGGGAAATTTAATCCATTAGAGCTAATTAATTAATTAAAAATATTCAACTGTAAAATTAATTCTATACACTGTTTACTTAAAATAAATAGTCAAATCATTTTCTATGGTCTTCTTTAACATACAAAAAATAAGACACTTACTTACCTTTGACATTAATTACTTTTTCGGAACAAAAATGACAATCTTCGCAATCCGATCAAAGTGTCAGCTGAAAACTCAAGTTCTTCTATAAAACTATTCGTCTTCCCCGCTAAAATACTCATCATAGAACCCATGCTGCCATATATCTTAGAAGAGTGGATTTGAAAGAATATTCCAGCTAAGTATCGTTAAATTATTCATTAAAATGATTATTCTATGTAACTTTAAATTGAGTGGTACTTATAAGTACCTTTGGTAGGGGTTAATGACCCCTGATTTAGTGAATAAGGGTTTACTGAGTTTGCAAATGAGAAATTCTTGAAAATTGAGAACACCTATTCAAGCTCTTAAAAATATTCAAAAAATGGATAAAATATAATGAAAAAAAATTGTGAATTCTAGTTGTTGAAAATGTTTATCGTAAAGATACGAATTATAACTTATAACTTAAGCCATAAGATTTAACTTTTTTCTAGTTGGTTAATTATACATATTTCATTATTTTTTAATGATATTCAGTATTCAAATTTAATTGCAGAAATAATGAAGTAAGCTTATCGGAAGATTTTCTCAACTAACAATAGTAAAAAAGTTATTTTAATAGTTTTAGAGGCAGTATAAATATGAAATTATGCCATGTCAGAAAGAACGAAATCATTCTTTAATAAAAAACTGCTGCTGACATCTTTCCCCTTTCCCTTTCATTTCTGTAGATAGCACTAATAATAAATTTCTGCTTTGAAACGTAATCCATTTAATCCTTCGAAATTCTCAAAAGCAAGAATATATTTGAAATAAAAGACATAATATTTATTCCTGTCCTGAATTATTTTCTTAACTCCTTATAAGATTTGGCAGGAATAATGTATGAAAAGGATTTTCTTGTAAACAAATATTTTAATATGGACAGAAATGTAGGATATTAGTGTATATTCTAAAAGATTGTTCTTGCTTTCTACTTTTTGTAAGCGATATTTTTCACGTTAGAATTGGAATTTATTTGCCTAGGAATTGATATTAATTGCTTGTTTCTTGTAATCCCAATACTTTGAAGAACATTTTAGATTTTTAAAGTTAAACATTATTTTCTTTTTTTATTTTAAAGAAAAAAATTATGTGAATTCCTGAAACATCGCTAAACTATAATCAATTTTTTTCAAAGCAATAACAACAAAAATACGATTGCTTCTTTATGATGAATGTCGGCTGGATGGCGTGGTTGGTTTATCACTGACCTTCTGCACCCAAAGTTGTGGTTTCGACCCCGGCCTAAGTCGGAGGATTTTCATGATGCAGAAAATCAACATCAGCCTTGTCGTACGATTATACGGCATGTAAAAGATCCCTAGAGTGTCTGTTTGGCTTGGGTGCTCTCGGAAAAATGAAATCCTAGTACAAGTTCGTACCGTCAGAGCTCAGTTGCCTTCCTTTTTGGAGGAAACTGGGCGTCAAAATTACCTGCGGTGATTGGTATCCGCCTATATGGTGCCTTGCTAAAAAGTGATACCAGCTTCTGGGGTATCTACTAGGTCTGCAAAGGTCTAAATACCAATGCGCAGCCCCATTAGAAAAAAAAGACCTGACTAAAGGAAAGCCTAGTGGTCCTGGACACGAACTTTTGACCGTGCGTGTCATGAGTTAGAATCCTAATATTTCTGGATATCCTCCGTGTAGAGGGGCTGGCACGTGTTAAATCTATCGGGCTCACAGTCCTCCAATTGGCATAGTGTGGAAGTTTGGAGAGGAAGGTGCCATGGCAAGTGTCCTCAGCACTTGACCATGGTTTAAAATTATGATGTTCGATGCAAATAGACCTCGTGTTTCCTTATAAACATTCACCTGTCGGAATTGATAAATTAAGTAAAACGTTTACTACAAATATAGAAAAATGGGTGTTGGAGCAAGTTTCAATTATTACTAAAAATAGTCGAGGTGGAAACTCTTAAGTTTTATTTTTTATTCACAAGACTCCTTTATATAGACACTGTTCAGATTTTTAAATTTTATCCAACATTTCTTGAACTTTCAGAGGCCGTCATTGTAGAACTCAACTGATAGCAGTAAAAACAATCCATTCCTCCTCCTCTCGAACCATGTCATTTCTTTGTCTGTTTCCGTAAGGCTGTTTTAAGCTCTGGAAATAAAAAAAGAATCCTTTGAGGCAAGATCGGGAGAATAAAGTGGATTTGGCAATGAGTTGGTAAGATTCTTCAACCGCATTTCGAGATAAGTGAGCAGATGCACGCAGCAAAGAAGAGAAGAAGAATGACTGTCAACAACAAAAAAAATACACATTTGTGGTGATCACACCTTGCCGAATCAATTAATATACAAAACATATTAATGACATAGTTTTTATGAAGCTATTTTGGTTATCCATCAGTAATAGTTAAATATTTTTATTTACCATACATGTAAAAATTAAAAATAGAATAAGTCCATATTAGTTAGTAAATATTGGGAAGGGCAAAAAATGAAAATGATGCAAAAAATTTCAAAAATATATTAAGAAAGAAATATTAGAAATAAAAAAAGAATTAATAGTATATTTCTTTTGACAAAAAGTGCATTAAAAATGTTATGACCTAAAATAAAAAATAGTTTTATGATGTTCTGATTTTAATAATTTATAGAAATTTCAAAAGAGTCTGAGAGAGAAAAAAATTTATAATAAAATATCTAATGGAATAAGTTTTAATTCACCATTTTATCCTATAATAAGACTCCTTCCCCATAAAATACCAAGAACTCTTCTAGTAAAGAGTCCTTAACTGATGACACGAGTGAATCGAATTTGTGGATTCCGTTACATATGTCATATATTGAGAATAGATTAATATTCAAAGAATTCATTTTATTTTTTACTTATTTTATGAATCAGACTATGTTTTTATTTTCAATGTAATTTCTGTGGTGATATTTTTTGATCCTCTATTTTCTTATAATATATATCTAACATTTTTATCAAATGTGACAGGATTACTCATATTTCGAATTCTTTAAAATAAATTCCTTAAATGAATTTTATAAAGTATTTGATAAAAGACTTATACTATTATTACTCTGAAATAAATATTCCAATTTTGTAATACAACAAGTTGTAGTTGATGAATTTTATAATAAAAAAATAAAAATTTTCTTTAATATTATCTAGACAAAATCTCATTTCATATTTCCATTTAAAGGTCATGAAATTTTATGACCTCAATGAGGAAGAGTTATGGATTTGCCGTTGAAATAGTTATTTACAGATGCTGATCAAATCTAGCAGAACATATTGTGATATCGAGTTTTTTTGATGAATTCGAAACGCGAAATATACGGCTTCTTATCAGATTCTCAAACAGGTCATGCTATGAAAAGAAAGATTCTTTGAAGTTATTAAATTTGATGCTAGAACTTAAATGTAGAAAAAAATATTTTTTATCAGTCAAAATAATAATTCTTTGAGGAAAATAACTGTTTAATCAGTAAGAAAAATGTTTATGATATGAATAACGCTTAGAAAGAGAAATATTTAAACTACAGGAAAACTCGAATGAAACGTTAGACTCTTTAGATTGGATACAGGAAAATATATTACTTAAGGGGGTAGGTTCATGAAAATTTCGGCCCCAAAATACATTTTCTCCTTTTCTTATTTTAATAAAATATGAATTTCTACGCTTCTAATGGTGCAAAAATTATCATTCTACGTGCAGTAGAAGTACTTTTAATAGTTTTTTGAAAATGTGTTACCACCTGTCAAGGTCTACTAAATCCATTACTAAAATCCATTTTTCTCAAAACTAACATTTTTACCATATAAGAAACATTTGTTCCTAAACTACTGCATTTAACAGCTTATAACTTTGCATAGTTATTAATTACACTCTAATACGTACTTTAATCGAGGGATTTTTTCAAAAAAATATTCTGACTTAATTTATAGCATTACACATCATGAAACTTCACTGTTTTTGAAAAAAAAAAGATTTGTACAAAAAATAATTTTTTTAAAACTAACTAGACATCCTATCGATAAAATCTCTGATTAAAGTATGTGTTATGGTTCAAAAAACATTCAGTAAAAAAATTGGAGATTTTTATTCAATAGAATGTTTATAAATGTTCCTTAAAAATACCTATTTTTAATATAACTGAGATACAGATCCCTATATCTTGAACCTACCCCCTTAAATCATAAATTGCAAAAAAAAGAAAAAAAAAGCGTTAATTTTTTTACTTAAATAAGATTAATTCATTTTTACTGAGTAATCAATAAGAGTAGTGTTTTGTTGTGTTGATGTCAGAGTTCAAAGAAAGACCATAAATAAATAGTAAAATTCTCAAAAATCATTTTTCTTTCGTATAGTATTGTTCATAGCTTTATTTAAATAATACAGGATCTCTTTTTCTCTTCTCTCCAAATATAAGAGATGGATACTGTAGTACTTATAAACATTCCTGACAAAAGACTGCGTTTTTGAAAAGTGAGGTTTAACCATTTTTGTGGCTAGTCAACCTTTCCCCTTTTTGTTTTTTTCTGAGCCAAAAAAACCCAATCGATTATTAAGAATAGAAATTCTGAATACATTTCTCATGAAATTTTACAAACCCAAAAAGTTAATCGATAATGTTTAGATCACTTTTTTTCTCTCGCCCCCCTCAAGCACCCACATGGTCACAAATATACATGTAGATTTATAGATAGGTTGTAGTCTCTTATCCTCGAAAGATCTGGCATATGTCAGATCAGCTCCAGAAGGTTTTTGACCACCCAAAAATCTGTAATAATTAGAGGATCGGATGTTAAGCCCCTCTTAGAAAGTCCTATGCATCTCAGAATGTGATCCCGTGAAGCTGAATAGTCACAGCATTTTTCACAAGGGGGGGGGAGATTTTTATCCCTCTATCATAAGAAAGGCATTTATGGTGCCTACTTGTTAGTCTAGCTATAGCAGTCTGAAAATAACAGTCAAATTTGATTTCCAGCAAGGTTTCCTCTGTTTAAGCAGAATAAAACCACCGGCTTCATCGTTTGTGGAGGACCAGCCACTAAAACGTTATAGTGCACTATGGCTGGAGAATAAAATCCATAGTTCTCCAAAAACACAGTCATAAGACATGATAGCAACAAGCCGTGTATCAATCGCAATTAAGGAAGCATCAATCGCAAGGAAGTTCGATGTTGGGGTTTTGTAGCATATATTTCATCGAGGTATTTAACTATATTGAATCTTCTTCTAATATGCAATGGCTGCAAGTTGGTCTCGAACATGGCTATACCGGAAGAGCAGCTATGATTGCTATTTTTGATTCCGAGAATAATTCAAGCGGCACTCAATTGCCCTTGTTCTAATTTCTGAAGATTGGATTCACACACGCAGGAATAAATTTTGGGTAGCCATATTCTAGAATAGGTATTAGTGAAATATATGTGGAGCTTAGAGTGTTTGCATCAGCTTTCCAATTTCTGCCATCTAAATATTTAAGGATGTTTAGGCGCTTACAGGCCTTCGAAAGCAAATAGTCTATATGTCAGTTGCTGTTGAATTCAGGATCAACGATGAATTTTTGGCATTTGGGATGTTTTTCATATGTGGGGGGTGAGTTTCCAAGTACAAATTTGGTTTGTAGTTATATAGGTGTTTATTAGTAGTAAAAAGGTCACTATTGATTTAGCTGGATTTAGAGTCAATTTATGTCCGATTTCAAATGCAGAGAGTGCAAACAAAGGGGTGTTAAAGATCGTTTTTATGTTACTCACATCTGTGATTGAATTTCAAAGAACAATATAGTCAGCAAGGATTGCAATATCAACACATTTTAGTTTCCTTTTCTCTACACCGTCCAAAAATAGGGAAAACAGACTAGGGCTTAAGACTAATACCTGGGAAACACCCTGTATCAGTTTAAAATGATACGAAAAGGTCTTGTTAAATTTAACTCTAATGGATCTGTGATGCAAAAAGTCAGCTATCAAAACCAAGGCGAAACCCCGAATATTGAAAGTGTCGTGCAATTTAACGAAAAGTTTGTCCTTCCAGACTGTATCAAAGGTCTTAGATAAATCAAGTAAGGCCGTCACTCATGTCGAGCTTAAGGTTTTGTGCGCCCCTGGTCTTTTGGCAAAAATATATTATGTGATTTGTGGTACTATGCCCTTTTCTAAGACCTTATCGTTCATGTGGTAACAGATGATTCATCACCAGAAAAGAATGACGTCTTGTAAGAAACATTTTTTCCATTATTTTACAAGTCGTACTGATTAGGGCTATAGGTCTATAACTCTCAAATGAACTTGCTTCTTTGCCTGGGGTTTTGATAGGGATAACAGCGGCTTTCTTCCAGTCTAAAGGAAGTTGTTCACAGGTTCAAGAATTGTTATTAATATCCAAAGTCCTTGCTTTTCAACTAAGCCGATGTTTTTAAACAGCTGACGGTGTATTTCACCAGAGCCAGGAAACTATGCCAGATTCAAGAAGGCTAGAGCTGAGAGTAATTTTTGGGAGGAATACCTTCTAGTGAATTAGGAAGTTCATGACTTTCAAATAGTTTGAAAGTCATATTTTAGTTTGAAATCCTTTCTCAACATTATTTGATATTTTAAGGATTGTTTTTGACTCAGACATTACATAATTAGAAGTTACTATATTTTAAAATTTGGTGCATTTCAAAAACAATTATTTTATAAATCTTTGGAGGTTATACATGTCACCTTTGCAGTACTGATTTTTTAGCGAAAAAATATTCTTTTATTTCCATATCTAATTTTCTCAACAAGTTAAATACAAGCATGTATTAAAAGGTGTAAAAAAGTTTTTTACATTTATGACAGGCAAATATTACTTTGGATTCTTAACTAAAATTTAATGAAACATTTGTATGAATGAAAAAAAAATTAAAATAAATCTTAAAAAGTTAATTGAGTTTAAAAGCAATAAAACTCGAAAAGTATATCTCAGTAAAAGAAATAATATTCTTGAGATACTGTAATTGAAGAATTGCCTAAAGAATATTTAACATTAACGAAATAAAATATTTCAAGTATTGGTATTAAATTTAATTAATTTATTCAATCAAATTGTAAAAGAGGCCCTTAAAATTAGGAAAATAAAGTCAAACCCTGGCAATTGAAATAGATATCTAGAGCTTTTTTTTACCACAGAATGCAATAATACACAGATTTGTTAATCACATAATTTGAATCATAAAAAGGAATATCAAAAAATAACTGAACATTAGAGCTCTTCATACCATTAAAAAAATACTTATAAATATTTTGAAGTATTCGTGATTAAAGTCGAAATTTAATTATTTCTGTAATATTATCATTGATTTTGAAGTTCTACAAAAACTGTTAATAAACAACAAAATGGTACATCATCTTAAGACAGAAATAATACTAAAACAAATCAGATTTTTGAAATTAAAAAAATAATGTTTGTGATATTTGTATTATTTGTGACGAGGGCTCTAGAGAATTAATTCAAAAAACTAATTAATTAAAAGGAAACTTAATAGCCATTCTTAAATTTAAAAAAAGCAGTTTGTTTGTAAAGAGAATTTTTATTTTGAAGTATTATAGGACAAAAACAAATAACTCTTTAATAAGGTTACAAGAACTTGAGATAATGTTTCTTTATTTAAACTAAGGAAATATTATTCAAAGTGATCAAATTAAATTACTTATTCTTGCTTAAAGAAAAGACGTCCAATAAAAAATATTCCAAACGAATCATAAGAGATTCGCAAAAGATTCTCTAGCTTTATTTGATTACAATTGCTTACAACATTCATTTTTAATTTTAATTGCATTAAAATGATTATTTCTTTGTTTTTTGTTTTGTTTTGTACAGGAGCACAATTCTTAAACTTATGTTTGAAAAACATTAAAAAATAAAAGAAAATAATGACATTTAAATAATCGCGTTGTTTTCCTGTTTCGCTTATGGCAACAACATTCTTTTTGTATTTTAATTTTTTCTTTCCTTTGAAATACTGTAAAGTTGCATCAATTTTTCAGAGTTTGAATTCAATTTATTAGTGAAAAATATTTTTTTAAATTTTTTTTATGACAGACACACATGTAAACATTTATATGCCCTAAATATACCAGATCCCATACAAAATTTAATATCTTTAAGGAATTTAATGCTATCAATCTTTAGGAAAATCAGAACTTTCCCTTTTTCGGTCTTCATACAAATAAATTATTTGTATATATATGAAGGAAATAAATACTTTACAATTCTAGGAAATAAATTCGAATGATCTCCAAGCAACTCAGAAATGAATTTGGTTTTCTATGTTGTCCAAATCCTCTGGTTTTGGAGTTTGTAATACTGAAAGATTTTTTGATAGATTTGTGAAGCGATATAAACATGATAAAAAAAATTCATTTTTCAAACGGGGAAATTTTTCTTGGGTTTTAAGATATCTGAGAGAGAATGGTTATTTTTTCCCAACATATTTTATTCATCCCTTTTTCGAAAAAAAAAACGTACATTTTATGGTGATATATATTTATATTTTATGTTGAAACTATATATTAGCATTATTTTAGATTTTTATTTTAAATTATATTAACGTATAAATATTATTTTTGTGTTGTATAGTTACAGTCTATGTTATTTTTAATTTTACATCTAAGGTTTTTTTCTTACCTATTAAGCTTGAAGTTATGTTTTGATTCTTAATATAGTATAAGATGGAATTATCTTATGGAATCCTTGATGGAAATACCAAATCTCTTGCTATTAATGTAGAAATAAAAGAATAAGAGATAAATTAAAAAAAAACTATTTTGATTTGATACATATACAATGTTTATTGCAATATGCTTGTAAAACAATTCTGAATTTTATTGAAAGGTATAAAGCATAAAAGTTTTACTCAATTGCGTGAAGGTAATTTGTCATTGAAACGATGAATGAAAACAAGAAAGAGAAGCTTCAAAGATAATTAATTATGTTAAAGTTGAAAAAGTCAATTAAATAATATCATAAAAATTTTAATTTTGAGCAAAAAATAATAAATGAAAATATATTTGCTGAACTGTGCCTGTTGTTAAAATGTGATTCAGATAATTTTTTTAAAAAATAACTTTCACAAATGATGAAATTAAAACTTAACAAATCAAATATCTGAACCATTGTTTTGGGCAACACCAAGATTCTAGCCAGTATTCTGTTGATAAAATAGTATTTGAAATTCATTATCTATACAAATAAATAAAATTGAAGTGTCTGTTTGTAATATCAAATTAGCAGCTTTTTACTAAATGCATTTAAAGGTATATACGGTACTTATATCAAAAAATCAATTTTTAAAATTTTTGTCTGTCGGTCTGTCTGTCTGTTTATTCCGGCTAATCTCGGGAACTTCTGGTCCGATTTTAAAAATTCTTTCACCAATGGAAAGCTACATTATCGGTGAGTAACATAAGATATATTTTATCTCAATATTCTTACGGGAACATGAACTATGCGGGTAAAACTTTGACGTTGCTTACTCCCCGCCAAGTTGGCGCAAAATTATGCATTTGCTCAATAATGGAAAATTTTGATAAATATTTTCTCACATTTGTAACAAATAACTGAAACATAGTGTTATTTAGTCTCTTCATAAAGAGAAATTTTTAAAGGGTTTTTTTATCGTTATTATTTACGTTACGTTTGTTAAATGTCAAACTCAAACTTTGAGAAATATTGCCAAGTTGGCTAAGAATTTAAATCCCAGATATTTTAATGCAAATTTTCTCCCAATTTTTAAAGAGGGAAACGAAATAAAGTTTTAGCGAATTGCGTGCGCGTTATATTGAAAATTCTATGGTAATATTAAAAGACAGTTTCATAAAACAGTTTTGATTACTTAAGTAATTTTGATTAGTTTGAATATTTTTAAAATAATTATACAATATTCATATTTTGCACAAAATTTTTCACTTATACTGAACCTAGATATTTTCCATGGAGGTATTACTTTGAAGATATACTATGGAGGCATCCATACAATGTTACTCGCCGAATAAAACTAGGGAGCTTTACGCAATACTTATTTCATCTTCGGTCCTTCTAATCCTCAAACCTTTTGGAATTACAAAGACTACATGGCGGAAGATATTTTGCAACGAAAAACAACTAAATATGCCTTTCAATGAACACATCTACAACGAAACGCAATTAAGGTTTTCAGAAGGGTTAGGAAGAAGCTACATGATTGTGGAATGATTAGCCCTAGACGTGTTGACGGAAATGGCTTCGATAATGAAATTATTTGAGAATTAAAGTACGATTTTATAGTATTGTAACATCAAGTAACATAATTCATCCTAAATGTACCAGTTATGCAAAATCTCGATGCTCCTCGACTGTGTAAAGGAACATAGTCACAAAACTGATGCAGAATACTTGGTGCCAATATTTGAACATATGTCATGAAAAGGGATAGTGTTATCATACCTCGAATTCCAAGTATCCCCACTGACCTACCGTTTCAATTCAAACAAATTCAATTTTCAGTTTTACTGTTGCTATTAACAAAGCTAACATTTCAAGTAGCAGGGATGTATTTAAAAAAGCAATGTTTTTCCCATGGCCAACTATATGTAGCCTGATCGGTGTGTCCAATGCCCAAATCTTCACATATTTGCAGCTGACGGAAGAATTATGTAATTTGGTATACAGTGGCATCTTAGAATAATATTCTGTTTTGAGTTCTTTTAAAGAGGAATTATATATTAAACGCAGATACTTTCGATTTTTAAAAATATTAATAGTTTAAGTTATTGAATATTTGTTGTTAATTATTATAATAAATTACGTTTTCAGTTTTTTTAAACTAAGCTCAATTTCAGAATTTTTAAATTTTATTGGTTCCAGTCAAGCAATAAAAAATTACCATATTATATTATTTACTTTCTAATGATAATGATTGCGACTTTGACAGTTATTTAAAGACATCAACGCGAGCGGAGCCGTGGGTAAAAAAAAGCTAGTACTCTAATACATTCAAAAAGTTTTACGAAATAATTTCCCTTAAATTTGTTTAAATACATATTAAAATAATTATTTCCAAAATTACTGTACACAAATATATTTATTATCTCTCGTCTTTATATGCTGCTTTTCGTTTTTGAATTAATAACTTTCTTATAAAAATACTTTTTTCTTATTATTTCAGCCACCTTTCCATTTTTTGAATGTTGATATTTCATTTCTAGAAAAATATCTTTACAGAAATCAATTGTTCATTTTATATATTTTCATAAATTTTATTTCTTTCATTTATTGTGCATATTGTGCATTATAAATGAAATGATGCTTTAAAAGCAAAGTTGTTGTTCAGTTCTTAATGTTATGTTTGCCAAATTATTATTATATTAATTTGAATTCTGAAATAACCTTACAAACAGGAAAATATTTCTGAGTGCAAATTATTTTCACAAACACAAATTGTTTATTCACTACTGAACAATTTATACACACTATTTATTTAGTATTTTAAAAATTTAATAGTTACACTAGAAATCATTCTCGAATTGATAAATATTAATGTATGCAAATATAAGTCAGACTGGAAGGGAGAAAAATCGACCCTTTCCATAAATATTTACAGCAGAAAGTGAATTTATATGGTTCATATAAAGAATTTGAAAATAAATACATTTTTCATTTTAGTATACGATACATTACCATATTTATTAAATTATGTTTAGAAATATATGCAGGATTATAATTAGAAATCATGCACATCAGTCATTTTTTTAGACCTTACAATTATTAAATTTACTTTGAATTATTCCTTTTATGATGTGCATGGTGATTATAATTAAGTCCCATTATTTTACAAAGGTTGTATAAAAAGAACTATTCAGACTTGTGATTTTATCTGAATTAAAAGGAATTTATTGGATAAAAGAAATTAATAGTACTAAATTTATCACCAGGTGAAGATGAATTTTTATCAATAAATAGTGAAATTTATCAATAAAGGTTATGTACAATATAAAAAATATATGACTTTGGTCACTGTTCTGATTGAAATCACATTCCGTCTCTGAAAAATCATTTATACTGCTTAAAATGTATAATTCTTAAAAGTTTTCTCCCTGGGGAATATTGTACCAATGGGCTGTCCGCGAGGTCTATACTCTCTAACTTGGGCTTTTTCCCATTCAGCCAAATTTGTACTTAAAGCTTGGAAAACTAAATTCCGAAAATGAGTATCACTATCTAATAGCATATAAATAATCAGTGAGATAGATAAGAGAGAATGCTAGTTGTTGTGGTCAATTAGTATTGACCACAGCAGGTCAAGTAACTAGTTAATTGCTTAATTACCTGTTATTGAATTATAGTTATGTGGCTACGAAGCTAGAAAATCTCGAAGGATTTCTCTTCGACAGGTTGCAGAGGTTGTATCTCATTTCTGATAAGTACTATATATTCTTACTTTTTAGTTTGTCTTGCCTCATTTCTTACGTGTAAATAAATAAAAGTTATTGTAAATTCCTGCTTGTCATCATTTCGTGTCCGATTTAATGGCTTCTCCATCCATACTGCGTTCCGATGTCCACGGGAACCTCAACTATCATCAAGATCTCCACTTCAAACACCCTAAGGAGGAATTACAGCGAAAATATAACGAATAAAAAAATGACTGACTGGTAATTCATTTGTTACAGCACTTTTCATTCAAATTCCAGCCACTACGATAAGGAAATGTCATATCGTATCGAAAAAAGTAACTAGTTTTTATTTGAGCAACCAAAAGCTGTATAAAAATCGCAGCACAAGTTTGGGTCTTTGGTTTGGCCCCTTTGTTTATTCAGAGATATTCAATACAAAAAGCATGATCATCCAGCAGGTTTGAAAGTTCATTGCCTTGATCATTAGCAACTGAGCATCCCTAAAGAGGATGCTTAGCGTTAAAATCACCCAAGATAAATGAGGAATCAGTGAACATTGGGATCAAATGAATGTAATAAACTGTTCATCCGTGGATTGGAAACCCGTCCGAGATTTTTTGGGTCTAGTCCGATCGGCAGCACGTGCGCGCATTATTCGGCAATCACAGACGATAGACTTTTTGCACTGATTTTTTAATAGCAAAGATGTGGACGCCGCAGCAACTTTGGTTAACGGAATTTAAATCAGTCACGCGTGTACAGCGACGTGTTAGATCAGAATGGAATGTCGTTACTAGCTTGCCTAATAGACTTACCAGGACTCCAACAAAATGAATCACGCACACGATTAACAGTGTCTTCTTTTTATCACGAAAAAAGGGACGGTCGCCAAAAGCGCTCGTGTAGCTGAACAGTGCAACGTTAATATTCACTCACGAAAAGTGGCCGCGGTGGCCGAGTGGTCTAGGCATCGGATCATGGCTAGCGTGTCATGAGTTCGAACCTAGTACCACTAAAGATCCGCCGTGTAGGGGAGCGATGCACGTTAAATCTGTCGAGAGCTCGAACGTCCTCCCATTGGTGTGGTGTGGCAGTTAGGAGAGGGGGTGCCAGCTCAGGTGTCGTCCGCGTCACTTGACCATGGTTCAAAATTACGCGGTCCGTCGCCAAAAGCCCTCGTGTTGCTAATCAGTGCGACGTTAATATTCTCACTCCGAAAAAAGAATACTTGCCAGATCACGATGACAAAGCTCTAGTCTCCTTTAAAGTTCGTTCCCATTGGTGGATAGATTTTGATGTCGGAGAATCGTATGTTTTTTTCTGCATGTCACATGCAACTATAAAAATTTTAATTTCATTTTCTTTGAAATAGGAAATGGACCAAATTTATGACGGTAATGAAAAAACACAATCACGTGTTCTATGTTGAATTTTAAAATAACTGATATGACGTATTTATTTTGTTTTACTTGTAACATTTAGATACAATTTAAAATAATTTTTTTTTCAATTGGGTAAAAATGTTCACGTTTTATTTAAAGAGTTTTCTTTTTCAATTTGCTTTGACAAAAAAATTTGTATTGTGAAATCGAATTCATTTTGCTTAACAGCATAAGTGCTTAAAATAATAAAGTGAAAAACAATTGCGATAACTTCAAAGTACGTTTATTTTGGATGTATACGGAACTTCTGCATGAACAAAAAAACGAATCATAATAAACTCGCCCCATCAACTTTAGTTCCGCTTTAATATAGCAAGAGTTTTAGAAGGCTGTAACAAAATTTATAACAACCCACTGTGACTTGCACCTGCAAATACTTTCTAAATTTTATATATGCTAAATAAAGAAACAAATATAGGGGTAGTAAAATAAAATAAATGAAGTCAAGATTGAAGACATCAAATGCTATTTAGATACTAAAAATCTATATAGCCATTCACTAGAAATTTAAAACATGTTTTAATAGTTTTGGTGATAATAACTCATGAATAAACATTTAATAGCATTACAAGTGTGCACAAAAACCGGAATAAAAACATTTTTTTTTCATTATTTTAATACTTTTGAATATTCTGTTAAGAATTATAAGGGAAGGGGAGAATGAACTGATTAAATAATATTAAAGGTAACATAAAAAGTATTACAGAAACAAAAATGCATTGAAACACATACGTCAACTACATATAAATTATTTTAAAAATTGATGAACATAAAAATTCCTTAGGATTAACTTTAATTCTTAATTTTACAAATATAAGCTATTGTTGATTTAAAGGACGGAGGGTATGGGGAGGGTATGTTTTGAAAATGTGAAGTATAAATCGTTATTCACGCCATAATGTGAATAAATTTTGAGACTAGTTTAAATATCTTTATAATTTCCTGTATAATGCTCATGTGAAAGACGAAATTCAACAATTACGGTACAAATAATTTTTCACGCACATATGTAAAAATAAATAACTTTAAGAGTAAATACAATTCTTTCAGTAACATGTTTTTAAAAAAAAATTCTACATCAGTGATTAAAATAAGCAGTAAAAATAACATCATTACAATACTTAGGTGCAAGAAAATTTGAATGAAATAAAAAAAAAAGCATAGTAACCAACCGGTTGTGATCAAAGTACCACGATTGTTTTACATCTTAACCAGCACCATTTGCGTAAACTAGACATGAATTATATTCATTATGAAAAAAATCAATAATTATAATTTGAAGAAAAGGTAATTGGTTTTTCTGATAGCTAATTTATTGTCGGTTATTTTAAATTTTTAAAAAATAGCTTACTTGGAAGGAATAGTGATTTTGTATAAATTGAAAAATTGTTAATTCATCCAAAGTGATTGGCATCTCTTGTGCTTAAAAATGTTTTCATTGAAGCTTTAATTGAACATTTATTTAATATTTCTCTTTTACTTCCTTGAAAATGAGTGTGCATTCAGCGAGCCTAGCTATTCACCCAGAGCAATCTGCAAAAGTATCCTGGAATGCTCCAGATGGCGCTCTACAAGAAAAAAAATTGCTGGAATAATTTGTCAAGGGTATTTGTAAATAATTTTAAAAATTAGTTTTTATTACTTATGAAGTAATTTTTTCTTTTGTCTTAGAGAAAAAAATTTTTTTTTTCAAAAACACTGTACCAATGTACTCATAAATATTTTTATTTATAAGTAAATCCATTTCTGAAAAAAACGTCCAAAAAAAATATTTTAAATATAAGTAGGTTGAGGTCTACTTTTTTTCTTAACAAACACGTGGATAATGAATTTTCCTTCCGATAATGACGTTTTGAGAATTATTTTCGAAAAATTTTGCAATATTGTTTATTTTATAAAATCTGTTATATTTTTGCTTGTTCGGTTTTAAAGTTCTTTCTTTTTTCTTGGTACCCAGTTAAGTAAATCTTCAGATGCTAATAGAATTTTAGAACATCCTCTATGTAGGACCAATGCTTAAAAAAATAATTTTAAGCAATATATTTTAAGTTTCACATGAATGATCAGCTTCACCAGCCACTGCTCAGTAGCACAGTAGCGACATCTATTTCTTATTGGTGTTTAATATTGATTCTTTGAAATTAATCATTTAAATCAACAAGAGGCACATAAGTTGAATTAATCGAAAAACAAAATTTTAAGTTTACTTATATGGTTGAAAACATATTAGTTAAGATAGAGTTAAATAATCATTATTTGCATTACAAAAATTAATGTCAACTTTTGAAGTATATTAAATTTGACTAATATTGATAAATTAAAGAAATTTATTATTTATGAAAATGAATAACACAGATCAACATATTAATATTTGAATACTTTTTTTTAATTGTTGTAAAATTAGCTAGTGTTCCACACATTTACAACTGAAAAATCTTAGATAATTTCAGTAGCGCCATCTACTTACTGCTCCATCTAAATATTTGCAGCTTATATGTTTTTGTTTAAAATTATAAAACAGTGTGTAGCTCATAAATGTAACTAGTTCTTGTTAGTCTAAGAAAAATTATTTAGCTTAGTTAATGAAAAAATTATAAAAATTAAATGAGGGCTTTCTAGTATGACATGTCACTTAATTCTTATGCCTATTAGCTAATATGTAGCCAATGTCTCTCAGCTAATACGTTCCTTAATACTTATTCCTATTGGTAAAAATATATAGCCAATCCTGCCCCCCCATTTCTTTCAGTCCCCCAGAAATCTCTGTCTTGATATTTCTATACAGTAATATGAGTCATTCTTAGCTATTTCTCTGAAGCTTTAAAATTTCTGTAAGTATTCCTGTGGCAAATAATCTCTAAATTAAAGTATATACTGTCAACAACGAAAAACTATTGTTTATTACTTAAACCTGGATGTTATTTCTACAATTTTGTTTACTCAGTAAGCAAAACATTTTATTTATAGAAAAATATTTGAGAAAAATTAAATTAAAATCGTGCAATTCGTCTTTCGAAAGCGTTAATTCATTTTTTCTCCTATGATTGGGTCTATTTCTCCTATAATTGCGTCTACCTTAAGAACAGAATATATAAAAAGTATTTAAATGTGGAACCCAATACGTTGTGAAAAATATTTCGAAGAATACTAATACACTATTCATATTTATGGAAAAACGATAGTTTCATCAGGTGAAAATGATGCACTACATATCTGATATATTTCGTATAAAAAAGATCACTGACATTTTCCCCTTATATTACAAGTCTTGTAATATATTACATAAAAAAATATTCATTCCTGTTTAAAGAATAATTCTTTTATAAAAGTTACTTATTTATCCCAAATTAACTTGACATTTTAAATACAAATATTATTGATTACTAAATTGTGCAACATTAGTGATATATACACCACTATTGTAGTTATTAATTTTTGGTATAGTATATATATTTGTTAGAGCCCAACATACTATTGAGATCCGCTACCAGCTTGTCATCGGAGCTACGTTCGGGTCTGTTTGACTCATAATGCTCTGGGTAAAGTCCCCGAACCCACTGACGGAGAGCGGTCGTACTGTAAAGGTATTGTTCTATTCTCACTCCTAACTGCAACTGTGAAGGTTCTGCCTGAGTTGTTAGGAAATCAAGGAATAGGAAACAGTTCAATATTCCTAAGAAATACAAGCAGAACTTATAGTTCTTACAGAATGGGGCTTATTGGAAGTGGATCTCGAATTTTTTATAAAAACTTTTAATTATATATTTCACGAGAAGAAAGACAACTGGGCATAATAATCCTTTCTGATATTTTCACGCGAAAGTTCGGATGTTCCACGCAAAAACAACTGAATGGATTTCAATGAAACTTTTCTATAATATAGTTTATACATCAGAATAACATATAGGCTTTAATTTATAAAGATATTGTGTGAAGTGTCAAGTAAGTAGGAAAAAATTCTGGCGTGCGCTGTAAAAACCGTTAGAGTTATACGTATATAATTCCGAACACAAAAAAGCTCGCGACTGCATATATCTTTTTTTTATGTGTACGCCATTATCGCCAAAACAGTGAACCATAAATACAATACAAAAAAGAAACGAGCCTCACAGGCGCATATGATGTGTAACACCAGACGTGTTATCGTGGTAAATACGCAATAGTAACTCCAATCCTGAAAAAAATGAAACGGGTATGATTGGAAATAATTTTCTGTATAATAATTATATCTTTAGTGAAAATTTTATTTAATTAATAATGTAATGCAATTTTTTTTTTATCAAAAATAGTTTTTCTTGATCGATTTGGGGAAGCGCGGACACACACACACTAGACTTATGATAACTAAAATATGACACACACACTTGTGATTTCAAAGTATTTAAAAACCGTTGAAAAACAGCGTCAATTAGAGTAACACTGTTAGTTGTTGAAACATTTCGATTCATTCAAAAAAGCTATGTGCGGCTCACCTTCTGGCAAACTGAAATTTTCGTTAAAATCACCACTCAAAATCATAGGAAGCAAGAGCAGGTATATGGCATATGGTAAAAGTACAAAATGTAGAAAATCTTTAATTTTTTGACCCGTTTGATTCGGAAAAATAAAAACGACCACCGAAATCCCTGTTTTTCCATTTTCAAATAAGCTTTCTGACACCCATATATCCCCAATATCTTGACTAACAATACCCAGTCCACTTGTGTGACGATAATTAATATCCATATGAGGAGTCCCAACATGCGAGTTATTCTGTTTGCGATAGATCGCAACACCAGCTGCTCTGTGGCCTGGTTGTTTAAACTGTATGCAGCCAGTAGTGCACAGAGGAATTTTTTAGGTGGGGTGGGGTCCAAGGTCGAAAGTCCACTGTTCTCATACCGTGCTTCAATACGCCACCCAACATATTCTTTTAATTTTGTCGATTTTCGGGAACAAAAAACAGTAAAAAGTTAATTAATATTTGAATAATTATTAATTAATAAAATTAACTATTAAAAACAAATAATTAATTTTTACTTACTATATACATAGACAGTGGCGGCGCTAGACCACGTAAAATGTGAAGCTTTAAACTCACAGCAGCACAATTCTTTTAAAATATTATTGTAGGGCTGACATCTACTCGACGTCAAGTTTCGGTGTAAATAATCTGTGAATACTGAATAGACAAGGATGTGACACATAAAGCATTTAATGACGGACAATAGCAATACACAACGTTACAACTGTACGATTTAAGAACATCTAAAGTAAGAACCGAACCGCAACAAAAAATGACGTCATTCGCTGATGATTGGTTGGAGAGGGGATGCCATTCGCAACATCCTCCCCTCTTTTTGATAAGCTGGATAGCTTAATCAAAAACATCAGTTAAAGTCAACAAGTGCCGCCCATCCGGTATAGTGGTTAGCGACGCTGACTGGGGTGCCGTAGGGACTGGGTTCGAATCCCGGAGAAGGCATGGATGTTTGTGTTGTAATCTTTCCCCCTTTGTGTTGTAAGCCCCCGTGTTATACATTGTGTGGTGCACGGGGTTTCTAAATGTTCTCAATAAAAAAAAAAGTCAACAAGTTCAGTTTGTCCGGTTTCTTTACTGGACGACCACATCTGGTCACCTGAGGTTTCACAGTAGCTTTTACAGTATCATGATCAACACAGTTCATGGACGAATCAATATGTTGAACTTTTTGGAGAGGAAGACTTACTACCCGGCGTGTCTCTAAGTGTGGGAGGAAACATATCATCACCAACAAAAGCCATAGTAACAATTATTTATTCAGGACTGATGAACACAATAACAATCACAAGTTTAATTATAAGTGGAAACCTAGGAGTGATTCTCTAATACGTCGATTAATCCAAATACGTCACTTAATCCTAATACGTCACTTAATCCTAATACTCAATTCTAATATTCAATTCTAATATTCCCATCTAAGTAATCTCAGTTATCAGAATGGACAAGGAGAAGAATACTTGCTAACCTCAGGTCGGTACTGAATCTATTTCCTTCAATAATTAATCTAACACTTTACTTTTATAAATTATCCCTATCAAATGTTCGCTAAGTTCGTAAAGTACGTCTCCGGCGATACTTACATGCAGCTTGGCAACTCCTTCTACTTACATTTACGAAATCTATATATATAGACTTTATATATTCGAACTAATTAACATATCACTATCTCGTGTTTTTCCCGAAGAGGCTGTGAAATAGTAAAAATGGCCCCAATGTTTCCCAAGAGGATTAGTATTGAATTCACGTGGATAGCCCCGTCACAACCTCAGCTGTTGCTCATATTCTGCAAGTATTGACAGAGAGAGCATTATGAACAGAGCAATATTGAAGAAGGATATTGACAAAATTTTACATCTAGAAAGAACTTTATCTATCCACTGAATGCTCCATGACGATGCATTGTTCGCTTCTTTCCAAGCAAGTAACTGCAGGGGGAAAGGTGTTAGTGTTATCATATCATCAGGAAGAAGCTCCTAAATGTGCATAACTTTAAATGGATTACACTATAGGAGTTTCGTAAAAATTTGCGAACCTAGCTGACAAGCATATCTTCAGGTCGGGCAAGTTCCCTTGGATTGCATGTTCTCTTACCACTATTCTTCTCTTTTTATAGTATTACAACAACTACTTCAACTAATCTAGAATTAATTACGTGGTCTCTGGTATATTTCACCTTAAATCCACTGGCTTCTTCGAATTTATGAATCGTATTCTTTAGACTTTTAAGAAACATCTAACCAGAGACTTTCTTAATCTGAGATCTGGAACTTCTTCAGAGCAATTGAGGTAAAATCACCCTATTTTGTCAATCACTTTTACAAGCAGGGCCCAATCCTTCATAGTTAAAGTCAATAACCACTTTTCAGAAGCACTGAGTTTAGTTTAGTTTAGTTGTGTATATAACTGCTACAGTATTCCGAGATTCTTAAAATACTCAGGCAAAAAAATTCTATCACCCTCACAAAAGTTCCATTTTAAGAGAAGCTTTTTTCCATTATTAAGGGATAGAAGCTTTTTTCCATTATACAGTAAATAAGCATTATATATATTTGTTAGTTATACAGAAAAAACAATTAAATTTTTTTTTCTAATTGTGCAAGAAAATCACAAAATATTATCAGGATGTTTTCAAATATATTTCATTTGATTAACATTTTTCTAAATTTCAAGTTTTTTTAAAATCTTGAATCGTTTTCTGTACCTTGCTTTATAAGATATAGCACAATATCGATTTAATCTTCAAAAACTTCTATGCTTGTACAGTTTTGAGAGAATTTTTATTTTCTTTCAAACACGCTACAAAGACAAAAATAGGAGAAACTATACTACTTGGCAATTTAATTTTAAGAAATTTTTATTAGTTTTAGAATATCTTTTTTTTATACTTGATTGGAAGTTTGATTATATAATCTTTTTGGATAGAATTTCTTCTACGCTGCTCATTTAGCCTGGAGGTATTCGTTAAACATCAACCTTGTTATTTTGATGATAGGATGTGATTTATTGTATGATTTGTCCATGCCTTCATTTTTACAAAGGGAGTTTGGTTGATTTTAACTTAACTCTACTTTCTCATACTTATTATTTAGAAATTAAAATTTTAAAAGTTTAAGGAAAATTTACTGAAAAATGTCCTTAAAAGTAGAGGTCTTTGTGTGTGTGTCTTTGTCAGAAGTATTTCGAATACTTTAAAATTTATCTTTATAATTTTTATAGAAATAGTTTATAAAATGAATGCTTAAAAATGTAAAATTTTTGTACCCCATCAAAGTTATTTTATAAACTAGCTTTTACAATTATTATATTAATAACTTTTAGTACAAAAGCATATAATGTTTCTTTCGGAGCTCAAGTAATTTTACATGTTGTATTTTCGAATCCAACAACAACTCCTAGCGAACTCAGAGAGCTTCACATTTTGGGCACTACTTTTTTCTGTAACAGTGATGACACGACAGATAGAAAAAAGTTTGACACAGACATATATATATGAAAACATATAGAAAATATATGAAGAATAATAGGTAACGCGTTACATAACTGGAAGAGTCTGCCTGAGTACAGAGGGTGCTGCTGGACCGATGAAACTTGTATATTTATAATTATGAGTATAACTCAATAGTTTTTTTTTAATAACAAAATATTTCCTTTGAAGTTTTAACTTCATTTTTTTAAAAAAGAAAGATTAAACTAAAATTTGTGCAATACTTTCTTTCTTCTTATCTTCACTTCTGTCTTTATTGTAAAATAATTTCGAAGCAATAAATTACGGTTTTGACAAAAAATTACTAATAAATATATGATTTCTACGAATTTGCAGTTCGAAAAGTTCAAGATTTGCTAGAGATTCTAGGATGCATGTCAGAGAAATAATTTTGCTTTGATAAATAACAAATAATTTTAAAATTGTAGAAGGAACTTGTAACTTTTAGAACTGTAGAAGACCTTAGCTCTTTCGGAAAATCCCGGATGACAAAGAAATAGTTATTTATCAAGTTACTGATAATGTAATTAAGTGGGAAGGAAGATATTTTTGAAATTCTTTGCTAAGACTCAATATTTGCAGAAGAAAAATAAAAGTTCCTTGTAATAAATTTCTGAACTGAAAGATGTGTTAAGTGATATGGAATAAGAATAACCTAAGCGAGGAGAATGCAAACCATGGCGAATATTAATTATGTTTTGCATGATCAAATATTTTGTACGTCTCAATAGCAGAAGCTAGAACAACACTGCAGCAGTAAGAAACAAAATAATTAAGTTCAGCATGATCGTAAATTAGTGCAGGTAAAGAAATCTTTGCCATTATTTGAGAAACCTATTATAATCTGTATTTTTTTCAGATAAAGCATCATAGAAACTTATTTTAAATAATAAAAAACAGACGATTTATTTTGTCTAGAAAATAAATACTTTATTGATAGAATTAAAAACTTTAACAATTTGAGTGAAAATTGTTTTCAAAAGTTTAATGCTTCTTGTATTGGTAAATATAATTAAACTAGCAGGTATACCCGTACTTTGCACGAGTGAATTGAAAATTAAAACAACAGAGTTTGAAGGGTAAAGAAATTTTTAATATGTTGATTTTAAATGAATTGCAAATGAAACAAAAAAGACCATTTTAGCATATCTATGCTCAACATCAACAACAAGAAAAAAAATAACATTTGCCAAATTTCAAATCTGTAAATCTAACAATTGAAAAAAGGGACTTTTTTCCTTCATAACGTCCAAGTATCATGCATGTGGGGTGACTTTTGATCTCTGCTCAGCAAAAGTAACATGTTTTCCACATTTCAGAAGTGTAGGTTTAGTAATTCATGAAACTACATTTTTTATGTAAAAAAAACACCTCGTAGCCCCTTTTGTCTACAATTTTCGCAAAAAATTCTTTCTTAGCAGATCTCTACTCCTTGAAAGGAACATGCCTGCTACATTTCAAGTCTGTAGGTCTAATGGTTCAAAAATGGGATTTTCATAAGAGGCTCTTGTGTAGCGCTTCTCTACTCCAGGAAAAGAACTTTCCTGCCTAATTTCAAGTCTGTAGATCTAATAGTTAAAAATGGGAATATTTTTCTATAACGGCACTTAAACTCTCTCTCCCTTTACCGCCCCCCCCCCTCCTTGGGGTTCGATATTCACAAAACCCTTTCTTAGTGGATCTCTACTAAAGGAACACTCCTGCTTAATTTCAAATCAGTAGGTTTAATATTTCAAAAACGGGATTATCTTTTATATATAATGCCCTTTTTACCCCTCGCAACCTCCCTTCTTAGGGGTCTATTTTTGCAAAACAGTCTCTACTCTATGGAAGGAGCATGCCTAACAATTTTCAAGATTGTTGGTCTAATATCTCAGAAAGTGGGAATACTTTTCTATAACAGCGCTAACTCCTTGCAACCTCCTTGGGGGTTGATTTTCACAAAAAACCCTTTCTTAGCGGATCTCTACTCCATGAAAGGAACACGCCTACCAAATTTCAAGTCTGTATGTCTAATAATTCAGGAGATTTCGTGATGAGTGAATGAGTGTATTGCTTTTCTCCTTTTTTTACACTTGCTAGAAAAGTCTTCTTTCGCTCACAACAAATCCTACAGCAAAGTTAAAATTTAATAGAAATAAAAAATTTTTCTAATAAAATTTCATGAATTTGTTTACTATTATTTAAATATTGAATATGCAAGAATTCGTTTATTTTGAATTAATTCTACGTAAGATAACGGGAGTTTTGAAGCAAAGCAAACAAATAGTAGACAGAAAAAGTGTGCGTTCACTGTTTGAATATTCTTGATTCCTGGAATTTTTATCAACAGGCGTTATAGGTTGACAGAGTTTTTGTAGTCAATTATCAAATGAAATAGCTTACGAAAATCGTAACGCAATAATTTTTAACGTTTTTGAGAGATACGAAACAATTCACTGACATGGAAAATAAAAGGAAGGAAATCAGTATCCGTGAGCTTAAAATCATTGTGTAAATCTGGAAAGATGGCAAAAGTCGTCGGGATATAACCAGATCCGTTGGATGGCATATACAGCGTGTTATTAATAACTTTAAATGTACAGGAGTTTACACATCCAAACCTCATTAAGTTCATTCATCTAAACTCACAATCAGAGATAAACGAAGTAGGACAATTTTGGTGAAAAAAAATCCAAGTTTGACTGCAACTCAAATAGCAACAGACATTCACGAGAAGTTCAACAAAAACATTTGTAGGGATACTACAAGAAAAATCTTGAAAAAGACCAGATACCGTAGTCAAATAGCTCGCAGAAAGCCTTATATTTCAAAGATCAACGGATAGCTTTTGAAGAAGAGCATATACATGAGCCTCTAGAGGGCTGTGGTATTCTCCGATGAGAATAATTTTTGCATCTTTGGCACAAAAGGTCGTAAATTGGTATACAGAAAACCTTGCACAGGGATTCAAAAGAAGCATTTAGTACCAACCGTAAAGCACGGCGGTGGTTGAGTCATGATGTAGGGGTGCATGACGAGCAATAGTGTTGTTGCAAGTTGGAGTATATAAAATCAATTATGAACAAATATGGTTACCCTGATGGCCTCCAAACAATTTAACGGGAAGTGCCACTAAACTTGGCCTAGCATTGTCGTTTCGTTTCCAACAAGGCAATGACCCAAAGCAAACCATTGAGATTGTGAAGCTTTGGCTCTTGAATAATGTCCCAAATCAATTCCACATGCCCCTGCAGTCACCTGATCTGAATCCCGTAAAACACCTTTGGCATTTACTGGAACATAGGATTCGTCAACACAATATATCTAGCAAAGAGTGTTCTTAAGAATGAAAGGGAAAAGATAAGCGCTGAAGAAACCACTAGACTTAATAATTCAAAGCCGAAACGACTTATGGAAGTTCTCCATAGACGGGTTTATCCAACCAGCTATTAAATTGCTCATTACCCTTTTTAAATAAATTTATAGTTACTACTAAAACAGTAAACGCGCAGACTTTTCTATTTGATTTTTGTTAGTGTCTCTACAAACCTACCTTTATTTTAAAAGCTATGAAAGCAAACCGAATTTACTTTAGTTTATTCTCAATACTTGAAATGAACTAAATAAAATATAATTTTCAAAATTTTTTAAATTCCAGTTTTTAATTATTTTTATGTAAGCAATAGTAAGTGAACGCAGACTTTTTCTAGAAAGTGTATACAGATTTGAAAGCTTTGTAAATCATAAGTATGCATTGAAATATAATGTACAGTTGGAAGTAAATTATGCCGTAATTCCAAAATATTGTGATGGTGCATAAAAAATAGTATTCAAAATTTTAGCAAATGATTTCATTTAATATAACAGACATTTTATTTTTGATTTGAATATGATATAGATTAGGTTTGGTTTTATTCTCAATAAATAAACAACATTTATAGTTCTTGAGAAATTTTAATATAATCTTTTAAAATCTAAATTAATGTTTAGTCATAATACTGTTGTAATATATATATATATATATATATAATATCTTTAACCTAATTTTAAGCAACACAAAAAAAATTTCTTTGAGTAAAAAATTATCATTTTGTTAAAAACATATCTTTTAGTGTTACATATTTAAAATAAAATTTGAAGCTTTAAAAAGGAAAAAAGATGTAAGAAATAGAATAAGCTTTTACCTTTTCGGCGCCATTTTTAGTAGAGTTGCCGATTTCAGAAAAAACTAATATCTTCTAGCAAGCAATTCAAAAACTTATACGTTTTACTCGGAGATTGAGTAAACTTCATATGTTAGTTAAAAATGTCATAAAGTTTACTATTCTTTTGTTTCACGAAAGTCTATTCTAAATATTTAAAAACGTGTTACTGCCTTCTTAATATCAAAAATTACAGAATTAAAGATATTTTTTTAATAGTTTGACAGTAAAAATTATACGAGGGGTGATCAGAGAAAAAGGTTACATGTCGAATAAAGAAATATTTATTAATAATAGACAGAAAATACAAAAGGGAAATTAAGAAGCATATGTGCTTATCACATTTTGACATAATTCACCAAATTTCTTTAGGCATTTATCAGAACGCAAAACCAACTTGTTGAACCTATCTTGGTGAAACTCAAGTCCCTGTTCATTGAGCCAGGTGTCGGTGGATGTTTTCACAGCACTGTCTTGGAATATCGCAGAACATTAGAAACGATATACTGCACGCTACCATAGATCAGTTCCAGCTCTGACAAGATTTCATTCAGAGTTACCCGTCGTTCAATTCGAAATTATTTTTTCAATTCATGTCGTGTTAATTTCTATCGTTGAAGAACTTGGTCGGCCGCTCCCTGCCATATTATGGTTTTCGATACCCTGGCTGCCTGATTGAAAAGAGTGACACTATTTCGCTACATGTTGTCAGCTCATTGTTTCTTCTCCATAAACTTCGCCAATTTGATTGGGAATATCAGTCGCGGACACATTCTTTGTCCACAAAATCGAATCACAGCTCTCACTTCCAAACGAGACCAATTTCCTAAGCTCTTGTGATTTCAATCATCCTGAACCGTCTGTGAACTTT
>BMAO01006933.1:0-17184 GCA_019973975.1 Trichonephila clavata | reverse complement strand
TAGAAGCCGTTCTGCTTAGATTTAGATTTTAACATAAACTCTGTTGATATATTGTTCCCTTTCCTTCATTATAGGTGTTGCTTTCCACAAATGTAAAAGGTGCATTTTCCATTAGAAACTATTTAGTTTTGCAAGGCATTGTACTAACTAACAAATATAAAATTATCTCGTGAACTCGAGATAGTAAGCAATAATAACCTTCATCTATTAGAAAATACTTTAATATTATTTTATATATTATAATAGAAGTTAAAATAAATGTTACAAAATAAAATTATTATATATAAATAAATTTTTAATTTTAATGAATAGATGAGCTTTAGATACTTGTAACTATATAAACTTCATAGAAAACGTAAATCCACTTTGCGTACATATTTATTTCTTCTCAATTTTTTTATTGTGACGTGAACCCCAGGGCTCCGTTGAACACATTTTGAAGACTACTGTTCTAAATTATTCAGATTTAAGAATAAATTTCATTTTTAAAATTATGAGCACTCTCTCCAATAGTACACGTGAAAGGATTTAATGAAAACTTTCCTTATTATAATTCACTACAGGTTTCATAAAAATTTTCAACACAATACTAAATAATTGTAGAATGATAAAAAGCAATTTTCGATTCAGTATTACAAACATTGGTGTTCGTCTAGTTTGAAGATTTTGCAATGACCACTATAAAATGCAATACAGATATATATAGAATAATTTTTGATATGCAAATTGACTTTTCGGTAAAATAACTGTGCATCAATCAATTTTTAATGGAAGATAATTGAATCTTTATCTATGAATTTCATCTTGGAAAATATATTTCATTTCTTGCACCAGTAAAAAAATTCTTATAAATCATTTCCAAAATTATATTTTTAATTATCCCTGCATCTTTTTTTTTTGTTAACTACCTCTGAGATATCAACTTGATCTTTCAAATTCAACTCAACTTCACAATGATAACAATTCACTATAATCAACTGATCACTTTATACAAAGATATTTTTCATAATTGTAAATATTAACTCATCTGTGTAGCAATTACCTTCATTGTTCAATTTGATTTCACATAAGAGATGAAAGAAATTTTGGTAAAGATTTATATCAGAGTTAATGAAATTGTGGAAATTTATTTGGAGCTCGATGTGACATAAACATTTATCGTATTAAACATAGTTTAATGAAGAATCTATGAATTATTAACTTATTCACTCTCTATTCATAATATATTGAGTTCAATTTAAATTGTCGTTAAATTTGCTTACGACTTTTGATAATCTTTTTCGATTGTGTGATGAACTATTAATTTAAATTAGAAAAGATAATGCATACATAATATTAAATTAAGACTTTTTTAAGGGATGAAATTAATTTTAGTAAAAACTTATATCAAAGTTAGTGTAATTAGAAATTTATGCAAAGCTTAATGACATTAACATTTCTCATAGCAAACATTATGTAATGAAGTATCCAATGTGAATTACTAGTTTCTTCATTCTATATTCATATTATATTGAGTTAAATTTAAATTGTCGTTAAATTTGTTTACGACTTTTGATAATCTTTTTCGATTGTGTGATTGAACTATTAATGCAAATTAGACAAAATAATGCATACATAATATTCAAGTAAGATTTTTTTTTATATATATTTTACATAATCACGTATATATTAAGTACATTTTCTCAACTTATCAGGGATATTCTGTAAAATATTTAGAAAGAAAAAAAGAAAATCTTGTTTCTTCACTTGGATGAACAAAGGAGCAAAATCCATGACAAATTATGAATTCTGTTTTCTTTTTTTTTTTAACGTATCAAGATCTTGATTTAATGCTACGTCTTGCGGAATAAATACTGACTAGAGTCAATTGTATCGTGAAGATATAGAGCAACCCCAAAAAGAAAAAAACTTAATGTAGCATCACTGTAATTTTGGATTGAAATTTGTAGTCGGAACCAACGAGGGTCGATGAAAAAAATGTAAAGAATATGAAACTTCTGAATATTATCAATTATCTTTGGTTACTTTTTGAAAAAATGAATGTGCAATTTCAAATCTATAAGTGGGTAAAAAAAATCATAGTTTTCTTCAATTTTTTTCCTCTTTATCAGCTGTATAGCTTGTAAAATTATTTACATAATTCATAATTATTATCTTTTTTTTAAAAAAAAATTATTATACAAATGATTTTTATTAAAATTTAAAACGGTAGAAGATGACAGTTTCAAAACATATTAATTATACTCAACCGAACCCTTCTAATGTTAAAATTTATTCGATTGACAAGTTTTATTTTAAAACGTAATTTTGGCAGTTTTTTTTTCTTGTAAGGTTATTTTTTTAAGAATATATATAATTTGTTATTCAATTATTAAATAACGTAACACAGGTAATATTGCTTAATAATTTCATGATAAAGATGGATTTGTTTAATTATGCTATTTATTTTAATCCAAATATAATTATCAGTAAAACTTCAAGAATCAGGTAAAATGCTGTATAATCTAATTGGATGTAAAATATGCTATTCTAAGCATTATAATAAAAGTCGATAGTTTTAAAAAACGTAAAAAGGCATACAATTGGACATTTAATAGACACATGTCATGTTCGAGAACAAAACAAAGTGTTTAAAAAAGAAAATGAAAAAAAACCCCGACTTTTAGAAAAGACTTGTTTGGTCCTGGGTGTTTTGATTTGCTGAGATAATTTTACTATGTTTTAAATTGCAATGTATTTCAACATTAAAAAGTATTAATTCCATTACACTTTTCTTGATAAATTATAATTGGGAAAAATTACTAGGATTTTTATTTTATAAGAAATATTTTAAATTAAATTAATTTTAAAAAATTATTCAGATTTTTGATTAACAAAAACAGCTATTTTTATTTACGAAAACTCTCGCTAATATCTGTGATTTGATTGCAATTTTTATTTAAAAAAAGTTGATGTATAATTAATGTATTTCATAGCTAAAACATTGATTAAGAAAGTGAACATAATTTCTGTGAGCCCTGATTCCTGGTATATAATTCCACAGTTTTAAGGATGATTGAAAAACAGTATTTCTTGAATGATGTAATCAATTTTTCGGATTATCTTTCTAAACCAGTGAGTTTAATTCTTTGAAAATTATTTTCTGAATATACGAACATCTATATTCTTTCCATGATGACAGGCTTTTTAGTACCTAAATGTAATCCCAAATGGCCACATATTGAGGAAAATATTAATTTTTTTGTCTTGTTCTTAAATATATTTCTGTAAGTGATACATTTAAAAATACATAGTTTATGCAGATTCACAAAAAGTAGCTCATTTACTGCAGAAAATTAATCATAGCATATTATAGAAAATGATAAAATACAATGAATATTATCATTTTTGTGAAAGCTTTTTTCATCTTAAACCAAATTATCCATGAAATTTAGTACAAAATAGAAAATCTAATTATTTTCCTTGAAAAAAAAATAAGGTGCGTTAAAAGAATTTCTTAATCTGAAAAAAAAAATAATTAGATCTCAGACAACGGTGATTTTACTTGAAAAAATGTATTCACAATTAAATGAAATAATTTTTAGGATTTTTATCGAGATTCTCTATTTTAAATGCTTCGAATTCAAGTTGATAGATCATAGTAAGATGACCTGATGTTCTTAAAACACTTAAGAAGTAATTTATAATTATATTTTACAGTTAAAACATATGGATAGTTCAAAAAACAGGTGTTAAAGAACATAATTTTCGATACATTTTTGATGAAATACCAAATAACTTACAAAGCTGCAAATGAAATTCATAACTGTAACTGGAAAATATAATCTTAATGGATAGTGACGAGAGCAAAGAAAGTCTCATGAAAATATTTTTATTCATCGATATACTTTCACACTTTTTCCTTACTATTAATTGTTATTTTTATGACAGACAAAAAAAATTATATTCTAACTGCATTCCACACATTTGAAACTCACAGTCAACAAGAAAAGTAAGAATATTTGTTCATTCATTAACATACATTTATTACTTCACTGCCAGACAAATTTAGAGCTTCTTGCCCTGAGTGCCAAAGTTTTATCTTAAGGAAACATGCAATTTTACAAAACATAATAATATTGAGTTATTGATATAATATAACGAAGCATTTACAATAATTTTCATTAAAAACAACCACGAAATAACTCGTATCCTGGTATCACTGCATAATATTTCTGTGACGAATGCCACTTACGAGTTATCGCATAGTGTTTTTTTCAATAAAAATCTTCATATACAAAGATTTTCTTTTGATTTTGAAAGCTCATCACCTAATTTCATCTGGTGACAGTCAGATGTGTAAATGTCATGTCAGATTTTCATGCAGACTTGCAATGATCCTTGCTGGGAAAAACTTATAAAGCGATGGTAGTTATAAAGAGTTGAAAAATAATAAAAAGGAATTGATAAGTAATAATTAGTTGACCACAGGAAAACCATCTGTTGATAGAAGAAAATTTGACTGCAAAATGGATTTAGTTATTATTCATGCATTTGATGTCGACAGACGGCAGCACAATGAAGGACAAAACAACTGTAATACGAATACAACTGTGATTTTCAATACTTAGAACATCCTCCCCCCTCCCAGAAAAAAAAAGATGCCTAAAAAGTAATGTCAAGTGTGTAAAAAAAAAAGCAATGAGCCTAGGTGTTTTTGTTCAGTGTGTCCCAACAACCCAGCACTAAGCATTGATCCTTGCTTTAAATCTCATGAATAAAAAAACTTTTTTAAATTTTTGGAACACATTCATATATATATATATATATATATATATATATATATGACAGGCCCCAGGCCTGCGGTTAAATGATGAGGCATCATCTATAACAACTACTTCTTTTATTCTTCTATATAATAATCTAATATCCAACATGGCGTCCCTTAGGCGCGCAACACCATAGAACAATAGACGGTAATCCGGCCAGGAGTCCACCAGCTACTTCTCTCCAGTACGCGTTCGCCCTCGTCATTTTTACGCTTGATTACGATGTGTCTGTGGGCGTCTGAACTGAAAAACAGTCCTCAATCCATGTCATGAAAGTCTGAGATGTTGGAGCGACTTTTGGAGAATTTTACATTCTGCGGGGAGGCTTGCTGGCTATTGATTGGTTGGAGGCGATCTGGAGGCGTGGCTATGGATAGTTTCTTGACTGAGAATTCTTCAAAAATTCGCTAAAAAGCTGCACGATTGAGAGCTGAGATACTGCTCTCTGATTGGTCAGTGATGGATGAGGATAGAGACTCTTATTGGCTGCCCACAAGGGTATGTAATAGAAATTGAAAAAATAGCTTGTCCAGTGGGGAAAAGTAGAGTGAATAAAATATGAGCTTAAAATTATCAAAATTTACTGGGTGCACTAATTAAAAAATTATTGCCGGAGAAAAGAGCTTAAGGCGGGTTTAGGAGTCCAGAAGGATTCTCCTTGCCTTTTAGTATTACGAGTTGCATTATATGGAGTTAGATTAGATATATTAATATTGTTGGTATCAGATAGAGAGTTAAAAAAGTTAAAGGCTATTTTTTGAATATGAGATTTAAAACTATTGATTTTAAGAGCGTTCGCCCTCGTCAGCACTCGCTCCACCTTTAAATAGGCTTACTTACCCACAAATCCTTACGCGATGATAAAGATTCGCTCTATTTTTGTTTATTCTCCCTTAATTTTAAAGTTAATCTTTTCAAACCTGACATATATATATATATATATATATATTAATCATGTTAATTTCATCTCTCTCTTGTAGAGAAATTTTGATTATATATATATGTAATTATTATGTTATAATCTCTAAACATTTAAGTTATATTTTATTAGTAAAAACTGATAGTGTAATATGTTTTTTTTGCACTATATATATAAATTTTTCATTCATTTCTAATAATTCCTAACTCAAATGGAGATATATATTCAATCTAAAATTTCAGCCAAACTACAAGATATCTCGTAGTTAGTAGTGAATAGGTTAAAGGAAATTGAATAACTAACCATTATTAAATTTATTATTATTTTTTGTATTATATTTCTGTACTGGTCTCGCGCAAACATATAACAAATACTTTGCTTTACATTCAACCCCCCCCCTTCCCCAAACAGTGAAATGAAAAGCTATTTATATAAAATTAAAATGGTATACATAGAAAACCGTACGCCTTTCATATCCATTGCGTACGCCATTGGAATATCTAATAAAACTGAAGAAATAAAATAATTCTCTCTCTCTAAGCATAAGGTTGAATCCTGTTTTTTGTTTTGAGTAAAAAACTCACGTCTGCCCACTCCAACGCACGCACGCACATACATACAGGTTCTGTCCAGGGGTCATATTAACATTTTTGTCGCGAACATGGACAAAATGAAAGCCGCTGCCTTCACCATAATCGCAAACAGCACATCACCAAAATCCGTTCGAAATTCGACCCTGGCTGCGCATGATGGGTACCGAATAGCTGTCTATTTTACATCACTAGCTGTAAAGTATAAAGAACATACTTCCGACTTCGGCTGTTATTTGATTCTTTCGTCATTTGAATTTCTTTGAAAATTCAGAGCATCTAGACTACACGATATTGCAGTCTAATTAACATACATCAAAGGCTACCGTGATAAAAAATGCCGCCCCTCAAAATTTTCTACCCTTGGGAAAGAACCCCTTTCACTATTGATTAAATCCGACCCTGGCTTTATCCAGTAGCTATATTTATTGCTGGTTCTCTTTCTTTTTTACGTGAGAACTGGTTGTGTTATAACTGAACTCTCTCTCTCTCTCTATGTGTAATTCTTCTTAATGTAAACACAAGATAGCCTTCCAGCGAGGAATTCGCAATTTTACATTTATTGGATCTTTTCAGTATATTTAAAGTTCACACATTCATAGAATTACATAATTTATAAAATATTGCAAGAATATAATCAAAACAATCACAAAGAATTTTTCAAACTTGAACATATTACGTTCAGCGATCGCTTAATTACTAATTTTTGAGAATAGAGCTCCAATTGATTCTTAGTCTAATATACATCTCTAAAAATTTACATTATTTCATCTACACAAGAATATCTCAACAGCGAAAGGGAAAAGAAAATCATAACTACTGATAAACCCACAGGGTGTAATGGTTTTAATATGTTTAATTGTCTCAAAACGCACTTATCTTTTTTTTTAAAGCTGTGTTTGAACTGAATTGGATGAAAAAACTAAAATATTAAGTGAATTTTCATTTTAATTTCAGCATTTTTTGAAGAAATTAGTTTTTGTTTAATCTTTTTGTTTCAGATTTCCTTTACAGTTGTCTCGTAAATATTAAATATTCACATGAAGCTGTGTGAAACCGAAGCTAATAAACTAAAAACTCTAAAATAGTGCACGTTTACTTCAATTACTTTATTATTTTAATTGTTTTTAGGAGATATTGAAATTCCTAATTACTGGATCAATAAATACATATGATCATTTGACACTTTAATATAATTATATAATCTATTCTCGAACATTGAAAATGTTTCGGCAAGTGTGTTTGGATCGGATTGGATGGCATCCATAAGGAACGGCAATTACAAAACCTCTAGTTTATATTTGTATTTTAGATTCTTTCTAGCAATTCAACCCAGTTTTTAAGCTGAAATAAGGTACGAATTTAGGATTTTGACTCTCTTTAAAATAAATCGCCAAGCTATCTTAAAGGGTTACTAAAAAAACTTAATATTGCAAGGGACAAATAAAAAAAGTTTGAGAGCGAAAAAAAAATAATTATCAAATCAGAATATCACAAGTTCATCACGAGCATCCCATTCTTAAGTTGCACTTGGTATAATTTTTTTATTATTTGTATTTAGCTGTGAGAAACGCAGTCGTACACCAATTTAACGAACCCCTATTTAATAAATCTCGCGATTCAACGAATTCTTCTCTTTTCCCGATTAAAAAGAAGCAAAATCTCCGATTTAACGAATAATAAATCCCGAATTAGCGAATTATTTCAACAGCTGAAAAGTTTTTTTTATTAGTTAGTGATAGAAAAAAAAAATCAGATTGTTTTTTTCAAATTGTCTTTTTTGTCCGGAATAGAACAAGGATTTTTCTTGTAAATAGCAAATTTCGACAGGAAAAGGTGCAGATTCATGAGTGCAACCTATTATATCAGTTTTGAATAGGACAAAGAAAACTATTTTCTTATCTCATCTAACTCCGCAAGGGATATTTAAAGATTTTAACTATTAGGTTATATTTGATGACGGACTGCCTTTCTGTGCAACTGAAGCTCAAAGTTATTGATTTGTCGGAGCTAATGAATGACGACTCAGTGATGCAGATTAATAAGGACACTCTTATAAAAAACTGTACATTTTCTAATGCATTTTCCATTTCTCTCTTGTTTGAAAGTAGGGTGGTTTATTATATGTACGGTTTTGTAGAAAATAATGTTTTTAAAAATTTGTGAAGTTGATAAAATTGTTGATTTGTTACAACCAAGGAATAACGATTCTAATACAGAAACTGATAATGAAACTCCTATCAAAATTGTTACATTTCTAATAGTTTACATAATTGGAAAACTGTGAAAAAGTACCTCATGCAACAGGATGCAAATTATGCAGTATTTTCTTCTCTGCATAAAATCTGACCGGGGCTTACGCGTTTCACTAACCTTCTCTCACATCTTTAAAGACTTTATTTATTTTAACCAATCCCGCCGAGAGCCAAAAGTGTGACTTATGCAAACAAGATAGTTTCGGGTTTAGCGAGTTCGAAAAAGATATAAAAGGGAGAAATGAAATGAAGAGATGAGGATGACTACGTGGTTTGATAGAGGATAACTACAGGTTGATTAAGAAGGTGATTCTGAGAGATTAGTTTAACTAGTGAAGTTTGTTCGCCGGAAGAAGATTATTGAAAAAGGTTCATTAATTCGGTTTGGACGGAACTGAAGATATCAAGGATTGAAGCCGCTCTTTAGATCCATCAAGTATTAAAGAATCCTGCCTTAAAAAGATATCAGGTCTGTTATTTTCATAAATTAGATATAAATGCGTAGTTTGATTGTATGCGTTATTCTCCGTAGTTTCAGTTAGTGTTCCGTCGTTCATAATTGAATTCTTATCGCACTCCACTGTAATTTGTTGTTCTTAATGTTTGATTAATATTTGTGTATTTCTCTGATAAGAAAGATTAATAAATAATATTGGTCTATTAATTAAGTAGTCGTTAATTATGAATCCAACATACCCGAATTTAGATAATATGCAAAGGGGAGTTAATAATCATAGGGGTAGTGAGAGACTACGACAAATCGACAACAGCACTCTTTCGAGTAAGGAATCCAAAAGATCCTCAAACATCTATTAGTTACTATTTTAAAATTTGGTGTATAATAAGTCACTAATACAGCGTTTCTCAAACTGTGGGGAGCTCCCACTAGTTAGGCGTGATAACCCTACTTGGGGGAGGGGACGCGAGCATATCGCGAAAAATTGAAAATAAAAGATTTAAAATAGTTTTCAATTTGATAAAATAATTTACAATTTAAAATAATTATAAAATAAAATACATTATTATGTAACAAAAAATTAAATGCACATTCACACTGAAATAATACACAATACTTATAAATATATCAGTACTGTGCAAAGTATTTGATAATTAATTTATCAATATTTAATTAAAAGCACAAGTTCAGCAATTACTAGTGACTCCCTGGGCTTGTCATTACAAAATTATGTACAAAAACTTAATATTTATATTTAATTAGTCCGGTTTATAATTAAAGTCGTATTGTATTGTAGTTTTACCATCAAAGTACATAATAATTGTATTCAATCCATTGTTATTGTAAGAAAAGGGGCGCGATGAAAATTATGACTGTGAAAATTGGGTTGTAAATATTGAAAGCTTGAGAAGCACTGCTCTAATAGCATTTTTAGCAGATGAAGAAAAAGCACGTAATTTCTCATTATAAATATTTTTTTTTGTAGTTGCTTATTATAGAATTTATAAAAGTAAGTGCAAAAATTTATACTTGTTTAGACCCCGATTTAACGAGCAAATTGTTTGGTCCTGATGTATTCGTTAAATCGGGTCTGACTGTATTGCCTTTCAGTATATGTGTCTGTTTTTTTTTTTAAGTTTCATTTTTAAAATGGTTATAAAAACAGAACAAAACAGTTTTAAAATTATTCGAATCCCAACCCTGAGATCGTATTCCCAATGCAAGACGAAGACATTGAACATTCATGATTCTCAAATGTCTTTATAGTGCGACGTTTCCTCTCCTAGATGTTGCCCGCATTTTCCATTGTTGAAAATCGTCTGAATCGAACACAAGTTTGACCCTGTGAGAACAAGCAACTCGAATTCACGGAAAATTTCTTCAATCGACATCGCGATTTTTCTTTTCTTTCTCTCCTCCCCTCTACCCCCGGTCGTATCTGAATGTCGTTCATGGACCAGCAACCATCTGAAACCCATCTAAAATCCGATCCCATTTTTCTCATCGCCATTTTGTCTCGCAGCGACAAAGATACCGCGATTGTGAGAGATACGCAGGAGTTGTGCTGTCTTGTGCTTCCAAGCCACGCGTGCTGTGAAGTGTAAACAATGCCCAAGTCAAGACACACGTTGAGGGATTTCATGGAGTTAATTTTATTAGACATTTGGCAAGCGGTGGAAGAATATTTATGACCGCGCGAAACAGTGATTTGTTGACCATGCTGAGGGATTCATTGTCCAACTCTTCGACGATTTCATATTTTGATGCGTGTTTTTGATTTTTTCCTTTCTTTTTCTTTTCCGTTAAGCGTTTATTTATTTTATTTTGCAGAAGATAAAAATGATAAATTTACGATGGAGAAATTTTTGTGGGCTTCTTTTTTTTATAGTGTGTTTTCTTAAGCAAATCGCTGTTGTTGACACGCAGGTTTTCCGGGAAAAACCGTTTTCAGTATTATTTTATTACTTCGAAATCAAAATTACAGAGTTCAGAAATCTGTGGTATTTTGACGGGGATTTGGATTTGCATTTTTTGACGGAATTCTTTTTCACATCGTTTGGGATTGTAAAGAGAGAGAGAAGGGGTATCGTCTGATGAATGGCAATGTTTGTTACTTGAATTTCGAGACTTTTTTCACTTTATTTTTAGAAAGTTTAAATCATATTCTATTTCACAAAAGGCTATTAGATAAAAAATAAATATTTCCTTTCTCTCTGTAACAAAATGTATAACATGGTGCAACGTGACAAAAATTTATTTCTTAGTTATTGTTTTTTAAAAAAAAAATAGAAAAAATATAAATATAAGGAATGTCATCTTTAAAGAACTCAACTACGTCCCAAATCATGATTTCAAAAAAGTATATAAATGAAAAATTTTTCTTATGTTTAGTGTCATTTGACATGGAATACACATATTTAAAATTGCTTCAAGAGTATTATTATAATTTAGAAAAAAAATTCATCTATTTTTTTTTTTGCTAAAAATAAAGAAAAACAGACATATTTTCAAAATATTCTCTTTTTATGGAGAGAGTTAGATATTTAGCTACATGAGGGCTTTGGCGACGGACTTTGTAATTTTAAACCATGGTCAAGTGACAAGAGGACACCTGATCTGGTTATTCCCCTCCTCTAGCTTCCCCAACACTCCAATAGATAGACATTTGAGTTTCGACATATTTAACGAGCATTGGTTCCTTCGGCATGGTGGGTCTTCGCTCTAAGCTAGCCATGCTAGCTATGAGTCCGTTACCTGGACTACTAAGCTGCCATAGCCACCTCGTTTTTTATGGAAAATACTTCTTAAATTATCACTAGCTGGTGCATCCGTTCTTCACACGGGTTTTATTAAAAAATTAAACAATACAGATTGAAGGATAAAGAAGTTTTCAATGAGTTAATTTTACCTGAATTGCAAATTAAACAAAAAAAAAAGCCTTTTGCATATCTCCGCTGAACAAAAAAAAAACATGTATCTTAAATTTTAAAGCGTAAAGATCTAACAGCTGATATTTTTTAAAAAAATTTATTGCACCCGTAACTTTCTTGTGGGTTGATTTTTGAAAACACCTTCCTATACTAATCTCTGTTCAGCAAAAGTAGCAATTTTTACAAATTTTGGGCAATGAACGCTTAAAATATAATAAATAATTTATATCTGAATGTGTAATACGTTAATATTACTTGCTGTTGTATTTATTTTATGTTAAAATTGTAATATTCGCAAGCAACACCGTTGCTTACATTATAATGGCGATCCATGGAAATAGCGAAACGTTGGTAGTTGAACCAAGTTGGCATCATTTTTGGCAACCACTTTGGCAACATGGCAATTGATGGAACGGTGCAGAAGTTTTTTTTTTGCTGTAGCGCCACCTGGTGGGGATCTGAAACAAAGAGGATAATACAAAAACTTATCCACAAAAAAATACACATACATGTTAATTTCCATAGTGATCAGTTGAATGGTTTTGGAGGGAAGTGATTTCATATATACACAAGCATCCATTTATATATTAAATTTTTTCATCTAATTGTTTTTGCATTGATTTTAAAATATACTAGTAATTATTATAGACTATAAATCTATCGTTTTATATTAAAAGATTGTGGTTTTATTTGTAATAGCTAAACATTCTCTTTGACATTTCTTACTTTCCCTATGGCCCCCTAGACCTGCAATTCTGGTTCCCAAGGCCAGGAGTTTTCTATTGTACTACTGTGGCTAACACACACACTTTCACTATATTAACTAATTATCTTAGGTTTATAACTATTTGTGTATATTTATGAATTGTATATATACATATATAAAGAGAGAGATAGATAGATAGAGATTTTGTCTATGTATACATAGATATATATATATATAGCGAGGACTTCTATACGAGCTTGAACTAGATGGTTTTTGAATTTATATTATTTTCAGAGTTATGATCTATCAAAATAGTTATCAGTGTGTTTTCTGCTAAAATTTTTCTACTCTAATATATATTAAGATGTGAATAAATCCATTTCTAAATTATATATTTCAAAAATTCGAGTTCAGACTCTTTACACAGAACTCTTACCTATATAAAAGCAAAATATTATTATTGCATAAACATGTTCCATAAAATAAGAACATTTTGAAAAAATGTCATTTTTTGTCAAAAAAATTCTGTGAAAAGTTTTTTTTATTGTAATAATATTTTTTTAAAAAAAGTTATGTGCGTATTCTAAATTAGGTGACACCAAATATCAAAAAATTATTCATTTGTACGCTTTTGCAAAATCAGGGTTGTAGTCAGATACTTTAAAAATTATTCTTTGTTTTTATTTAACTATTTTTGTTTAACTATTTTTTATTTAACTATTTTTTATTTAACTATTTTTTATTTAACTATTTTTATTTAACTATTCTAACTATTTTATTTAACTTAGTTTTTATTTCCCAAAATTTAAAAACAATCCTTTTTTTATATTTTGAGAACAATACTTATATGATAACATTTTGATCAACGATATGAAATATAGTTATAAAAATTTCTTCTTATAATTGTAAAAGCTGCACGATTATTTTGAGAAAAGTATTTGAGTATTTTACTGTTATTTCGGGAATTATGAAGCAAACATTTTACATTTTTGTGCATAAAGGGTTGAATACGCTTTTTTTATGGAATTATTTTCCTATTTTATAAAACTTTAAAAATACTGTATGATGAAATATGGAATCGGATTATTCAAACTTGATTTCATTACAATTCTGAATTATTATATGCAAATGACGTGAGAAACTCCCCTCTTGGAGTACAGAAATAATGTAAAAGCAATGTAATTGCAGATAACCTATTGGAAATATTAAATTGGTGCATATGAAATGGCATATTTTTTTTACACGTGAATGCTTGTCTACCTGTTTTCGTTATGCTTTTGTTTTTGGTACAATCTCATTAATAGTCGTATTCTCTACTACCAGAGTCACATTTAAACACACAAAGAAGATTTTCTCTAAAGCAGTGCTTTTTAAACTTTTAATATTGGCACGAGCGCGCGACCCAATTTTCAATTATAAAATGACAGTGTATTGTTTGCAATTATAATGCACTTTGACACTAAGCTATAATACGACCTTAGTTATAGACCGTACAAATTATCAATATAAGTATTACATTTTGTATATGCTACCTTTATGTCTTTAGTACTTTAAAGTTACTTTTAAATAATAGAATAAGTATACGTTACTTTTCTTAGTTTTTTTAGAAGGCATTTTGTTTTGCTCTTTCAGTAAATCAAGTAATTTTTAAAAGTCTTTTATTTTTGATTTTTCGATATGTTCGTGCCCAACACGTATAGTTATCACGTCCCTCTAGGAGAGCGTGCTCAACAGTTTGAGAAACGCTGCTCTAAAGAATTCTGTTTTGTTATTTGTTTTGAATTTCGCAAAGATATGAATTCAACCGATATTCATGCGATTTTTATGAGTATAAACTCAGTAATAATGCTGCAAAACCTGCAAGCATTACAAACCAGGCGTTTGGGGAAGATACCGCTAAGATAAAAAAAATACTGCGTTAGTTAAAAAAATTTCGGTCTAGTGATTTTTTCCTACAAAATGAACCACGTGGAAGACCCAAACATCTGAGAAAACTGAGGCTCTGAAAGCATTAGTGGAAACGAATCGAACTGTATCTATTATATTGACAGTAAATTGAAGAAATGCATGAAAATTGAAAATTATGCGCTCCTCACTTGTTAATCGCCATGGCCCAATACTTCTCCACGACGTCAGTTGTTGTTTCTAATTCCAGATTGTTTAGCAATGCTAGACAATCTCCAGGAACCCAAAAGTTCTAGAAATTCTAAAACCAGAAGTGGGTTTAGAACGATCTCATCCTTTTTAAAATCCAAGCAAGTGGAGATGTGGCAGAAGACCACTCGGACTAGCACCAGTGGCACTCTGGAAAAATCTTCTGAAACTGACGAAAAGTGAGAGCTTTTAAATGGCCGCTACAAAGCACGAGAAGGCAGTCTGGTGTTTCATAGGCATAAGCCTAAATGAAACTTCTGAATTTCTGCCAAAGTGCCAAGGAGGACTGGGAGTTTTTCCAAGTTGATTAAGTTCATCTGCTTAAGGAGGATAATGCACTGAACGTAAGAGACCAGTAGGGCTCACCCCATCCTCAACCGTAGTCCTGGCTAAGAAATCGGCTTTATCATTGCCATGAATCCCCACGTGGGATGGAACCCACTAAAAATGTACATGATCATTAAAAGAAGTCCGACCAAGAAGATTAAGGATAGTAAGGCTAGTCTGTTCCCCAATAGATGTCCAGTTAAATAGATGTTGGACAGAAGCACGGCTATCAGTCAGAATTCAAACATGAATCTTTAGATACGTCATGCAAAACAATTTTGAAATTAGATGCATTGAAATATGAATTTTTGCAGCACCCAGCTTATTTACCTGATCTCTCACAAAAATCGCTCTAACATTTTAAAAAAAAACATTTAGAAAGTTTTTATGGGCTAAACCAGTGCTTCTCAAACTTCTAATATTCAATCATAATTTTCATCGCTTCCCCATCTGCACAATAACACACGCAGTATAATGAATTCAATAATACTATACTTTGATGCTAAAGCTACCATACGACTCAAACTTCTTAAGGGCGTATATAAAGGTCTCGCTAAGCCAGAGCAATAGGTATTGCCCTTGGATGTATACATACGTCTTTCCGAAGTACGTTTTTTACCGCGTGTACTACTATTCATAAAATTATTCCGAAGGCGATGGAAAGCAATAAAAGGGACTTGACAGAGTTTGCCAAGGATTTACTTATATATTTCAGAGGATTTTCTTATTCTTTTTCTCCCCCCCCCCTATACATCACATACGCTCGCCTACTTGGAAAATGGTGGCATTGGGGAGCGAATTGCGAAACTTTTAATCTGCAGTCAAGGGATTAATTATAAACCATACAAGTTTTCAAGATAAGAGTTAATTTTTGAAAATAATTTTGTATATGACAAGATCATGGGGTCCTTGGTAATTATTAAACTTATTTTTAACTTAGTATTGCTAAATTAATTATAAAATACATTGTGCAGTACTGATGCATTTATAAGTGCATATCAGTGAAATATGTCTTTTATTTTTTGTTACGTCAGAATGTATTTTGCTTGTTTATTTCAGTAAATCAGTAATTTTCATAAATATTCTTTAGTTTTCGACTTTTCAATATGCTCGCGCACCCTCGTAGAGTTATCATGCCCACAGTTTGAGAAACGCTGGGATAAACATTATAAAGAAGAAGATTGTCTAAAAAACTCCATGTGTCAGAGTTTATTGATTCTAAAGATTGGAACTTTCTTAAGACATCCTCTGCATATTAAAATCTCTTTAGAAACGATGTATAGAAAAATGAGAAATGGAGAATAAATAAACAGCTTTTGAAAAAAGATAGGCATTTTAATCACATCCACTAGCCAAGAAATAAGATTTTGTATTTGATTATTGAAGAACGGTATGAGATAAATACTGAAGCAGGAGATAGTTATGATTTGTTTGTGATAATTATTACATATTTTATTTCTATACAAAGAGTAAAGAAATGTCGCTTTTGATTTATTGCTAAATTAAAAATGCATTGTTATATATACAACGAAATGCCAAACGATATACGAAAATAAAGAACTCAAGGCCTTACTAACCGAAATTTTTGTGCACCTTTAAAATTTTTGTCAAGGCAGCTGTTTTGCTTTTTTTACTTATTCCGGTGCCCTTGAACCAGTTAACTGAATGAAAGAAAAAAATTTATAAATATTCCATCAGTTCCGCGTTGTACGTATTTTTTGTCATGTCGGGTATTGAAAAAAATATTTTGGGGTAAAAAATACCCCCTACCCTCATCTCAATGTCACCTAGTTGTGGCTCTCAAATACCGTTCTGAACAGTAGTAGGAACCCGTTTTGCCTCACCTGCACCGTTACCGCCTCCCCCGGAAGTTTTTAACGTTTTTTCATTGACATTTGATCGTTTTTTTTCGATCCTATATAACACTTGCAAGTCTCTCATGAAAGTATTACGATAACAGCTTAATATTTATTTAACGTGATGTAAAAGGACTTTGATGTTAATATCTTGTTCGAATCTGGATCGAATGATAAATTTT
>BMAO01006932.1:0-15620 GCA_019973975.1 Trichonephila clavata | reverse complement strand
TTCACATGAAGATAAATGTGCTTCAAAAAAGAGAAAAAGGTGTCCTCATTGTTCCAGCCGTTATCACTACTGTGGCCTATATTTCCTGGTGGGGCTCTTTCTACAAGTTCATGTGAAGCATTCGTTTTCTCGCAAAAATTCAGAAAGGTGGCAGGTAAAAGCCAGTAAGCTAATACAACAAATTATTGTTACATTCCTTCCTCTTTAGGGGAAGGGCTTAGCGGATGGCAGAAATGTCTTCCTCTGGTCACCCCTACGAACGAAACCTTTCCCGATCCGATGTACCCTTAGCTCCAGATGAGATGGAAGAGCAAGGTCGCGCGGACAAGCACACATACAAACAAGTGTTTACAGGATTTAATAAAATGGACAACATAGTTTAATAAATTCCGAAACACGAGGCAAGTTGACGAGCTCGTCTTCTTGCCCCAGACTGTCTGTTTAAAAATATTCGTTTCATTACCATGAAGGAAGGCAATTAATTGACATTTATTTATGGTAATAGATGGCATTTAAGCCAAGTTACTCATAAATATGAAAGAGAAACGATATATCTTACCTGCATCTGTAGCAGAGCTTATTGACACATGCATAAAAGTTATATCGTGACAGTGGAAAACAATCAAAGCGTCACAATTGACACAAAAATGGCGATTTCAGCTTGTCTATACTATTGTTTAACGAACGGCAAAAGAAGAGCCAGTAGTGTTCGTTTGATGCTGCTACCTAGTGGAATACGGAAAAATTAAGGCATTCGTCATCTTGCCTTGGTCTCCCATACACAGATTGCATTTGAGAGATGCTGCCCGTGAAAAGTTGTCGTGATGCCTCGTGTAAGAAGCAAAAATGCGTACCTGCACATTTCTGACTCTGATAAAGGTTGAATTGTAACGTACCAAGATTGTGACTTATCGTATCGCAGTATTGTTGCTCGAGTCGGTAGAGATCCAATGATTGTTAGCAGAATATGAAATCGATGGGTTCAGGAAGTAATACGGAATGCCGTGCTAGACTCCCCCCCCCTCTATCACTAGCAGCCGAGAAGAGAGGCATGTTACACGCATGGCCTTAATGTATCGTGCAGCCATGTTGTAAGCCCTGAGTCAAGAATTGGGGTCGTTTGCAAGATAACAAGAGTCTGCTCGAACAGTTCGGTGACTTTTCCAGCAGCATGGACTGTCAGTTCGGCTACCCTCAAAGCAGTATCACAGACAGGAGAGTCTTTATGGTGTGATCAATCGACGAACCTTGGCACCGAATGGTGAGACGTCATTTTTTCAGACAAATCCAGGTTCTTTTTACAGCAACAAGATGGTCGTATCCATGTTTAGCGGCATTGTGGTGAACACAGATTGGCAGCATGCATTCATCATCATCATACTGGCCCATCACCTGGCATGATGGTATAGGGTGCTATTGGATACAAATCTCGGTCACCTCTTGTTCGCACTGACGACAATTTGAACAGTGCACGTTACATTTGGGTGTGTTAAGACCCGTGGCCCGTGATATTCAGCCCTGCGAGACCTTACGTTTCAGCAGGATCATGCACGACCGCCTGTTGCCGGTGTTGTAAGGATCTTACTTGATGCGGAAAACGTTCGTCCGTTGTCCTGGCCTGCAAGTTCACCATATCTTTTGCCATTAGAAAACGTCTGAGGTTGGCTCGTTTCCATACGCCAATCACTACGGTTGATGAGCTGTTACATCGTGTTGAAACTGCATGGGCATCTGTACCATATCTATGTCATCCAATCTCTGTTTCATTCAATGCCTAGGCGCATAAGTGCTATTATTACAACCAGAGGTGGTTGTTCTGGTACTGATTTCTCAGGATCTATGCAGCCAAATTTCTTGAAAATTTTATTACTTGTTGTTTCCTGTATAATATATTTGTCCAACTCATACATTTTTGTTATCTGCATTTCTTCTTTGTGTAGTTGTGTAGTAATGGTCAGTAGTGTATTTATAATGTGACTGTCATAAATTTAGCCTATTAGATAAACATAGATGAATTTAAGACAACGTCGAGATAGTGGGTAATCATTTATCTCGATAGCCAAAAAAAAATTAAAGTCAATATTCAGTATAAATCCACACACTATACTATTGCTTGATAAATAGTTAATTTTATACTTAAAAATAATTAAAATCTATTTGGATCAATTTTTCTTTCAAAAATTTAAATTACATGTTAAAAAAAATTGTTTATTTATGTAGTGGACTTTATTTATGATGGCTACAAGAATGCTAACATTAGCAATGTGTTTGTAAATCCCATATGCATTTTCAAATTTAATGATTGGGTAATGATATACTAGTATTCAGATTCTTCCAGATTATTTTCAAAAGAACACAAAATCTGTTTGTTTTTTTATGATGTAGCTTTTGAGTCAAATACTGGTTTTTACTTATATACGCTAATATTACTGAGAAAAACCTTTTTTCAAGAAGTTTTTGTAAAGAGCAAAAGCTGGCAGCGCACCTAATCGCTCAATCGATGAAATAATCAAAAAGTACAGACTCATTCCACTTTTGACTAGTCCGGTAGCATACGATTTAATCAGCTGTCATGGGATCGTGACGTCCCATGAAATTACGACATTTAGTGACTTATTAACGAGGTTAGTAAGCTGTAATATACAAAGAAATTATGCATGATTGTAGAAAAACAAATTAAAATAACAAGTATGAACAGTTTGATTTCTAAAATACTTTAACAATTTGCTGTAAGAACTTGATTTGAATTTTTATTAACATCGCTCTTCAAAGCAACAGGAGAGATATTTATGATGGGCATCGAAATTTGAACAACGGTGACTCCTGAGCTTGCATTCCCTCTCCAAAATACCATACCACATGAATGTGAAGACTTGAGCTTCGACATATTTAATGGACATCAACCCTCTGCACTGTTGATCTTCTGTGGCAGCATACTTGAACTCAAGACTCGTCAGACACGAGTTCGTGATTGTGACAACTCAGCTATCGCGGTCACTGTTTACTGTAAAAGTCTTGGCTAAAATGCAGAATAAGGAGCCCCTAGGATTTGTGATGTTTATATAGGTGCCAGAATGAATTCGGCTCTTCATTACTTCGACATCGCTTCATTACTCTCGGAACATCTCTCTCTACTTATATACTTTATACTACTTTATAATTTGACGACTGATTCTAGTAGCCAAAAAATTGGCTTCGCCAAGGGGCCATCTATTCTACACTGTAACCAAAATATTTACGAAGCTTTCACCCTTTCTACCTTTTATAGGTTATTTTATTTAATTCAGGTGGGCCACACACAGCTTTATAATCAATCCGGAGAGAGAGTTAGCGGATAATATATTTATTTCATAAAATATTTGCTCCCGTTCATTAAAATAAAAAATAATTCTGTTCAACAGCAAGCTTATTTGCACAAAATATTGAACCTAATTTTTATAAAGAGATAACTGTTGTCTAAATTTTTAGAATTAAGAAAACAAATTTGACAAGTAATGTAAAAAAAAATTTAAGTCAATTCCTACTTAGGTCAACAAAGAAAAAAATTTGTTAGTTACTTTTTATTAAATAGTTACAATTAACATTAATATATATATACATATGACAAAAATCGCAATATTAAATGAAAAAATAGAAAGTGATTTTACTTGCAATTTTCCATTTTCCTTTCCAGTGGTGCTGGACTATTTTTTTTGTTTGTTCTATTTATTTATTAATTAAATTTAAGTATTCTAATAAAATGGTAATGTAAGAAAGAAATCACATTCTCAGAAATTAGGCCAACCCAAGTGGGATTCGAATTCACGACCTTTGAATTCGAAGTCCAACGCGCTATCTATTGTGCTACAGGGACACGACGAATGATTTTCTTTTCGATATATGCTGTTGGACTATTAATTTTGTTTGTTACTATTTATTAATTTTTTTGTGTAATTAATGAATTAATATTTGAAAAAACTGTATTAACATCAAGTGTCCACTAAGTCATCAAATGAAAAAAAAACTTATTTGAACTTGAATAATGGATGAATAGAAAGTATTTTATTAAGGATTAAAAATTTGATACGAGTATATATGAAGAAATAAATATATATAGGGTGAAAGTGAACTAATAGTAGGAATTGAAAAAATGAATAAATATATTCAGACAACGATGCCAAAATATTACACATTGCCAATATTACGCATTATTTAATATGTACTATTATTGTGTATGTTGACATGTATACAAAAAAAAATTGAGAGTTTAAGAAGCACAGTTCTGTGGACAAAAAAGGGGGAAATATATTTAAGGGGAAAAGAAAGGGAGAAAAAACAGTAGATTTCTTCCCAGTAAAACTAATCGGAACTTCTGCATTTTCTGACGACGTCTTTTGAACGGTGCGTTGACGAGAAAGTGTTTTTCTTTTTAATGAGATGTTGAAGATTTTGAAGTGAATAATTTATCAACGTCAGCACCGTCTCAACGTATTTCAAACATGAAAACATTCAAAACTGGTTTATTGTCTAGCGAGAAATAAAAACACAAAATGGAAAACTCTTGATTACTTTAAACTTTTAACAAGAACAGAAAATAAGTTGTTTAAGCAAATTTTAAAAATTGTAAAATATAACAATCTGAGAATAATTAGTGTTAACTTCCCGTGTTCTATGTATTTATTTGTAACAAAAAAGATAAGGTTAGTTGATTTATAAATAAATATTAGTAGGTATGCCTGCTCTTCGTACGGGTGAAATGTAGAATATTACAGTCAAGATAGACGAATAAAAAAAAACTTCAATGAGGTCAAAATTTAACTAATAATTTGACTAATTTAAAGAAATTGCAAAAAAAAAAAAAAAAAAAAAAAAAAAAAAAAAAAAAAAACAAGGAAAGAACGATTTAGCAAATAAAAGAAAGAAGTAAAACAAATAATTAAAGCAAACTAATCCGATATTTCGCAGGTTCATCTGTCAGTCCATATATAAACATTATCAAAACCAAATAAAAAATGTTATCTTTTACTTCACTGTGGGAGACGATTTCCACAAACCCGTTTTAACAAATCTTTACTAAACAAAAAAATCATGCCTGCCAAATTTCAAGCCTGTAGGTCTAATAGTTCAAAAAAAGGAATTACTTTTATCTATAACACCCCTGAAAGCCTCCTTGGGAGTCGGTTTCCACAAAACCGTAGTTAGCGGATCTCTGCTCAACAAAAGAAACACGCCAGTGAAATTTTAAGTCTGTTGGTCTAATAGTTCAAAAGCGGGAATCATTTTTATCTATAATACCCCCGAGAGCCTCCTTGGGAGTCGGTTTCTACAAAACCGTAGTTAGTGGATCTCTACTGAACAAAAGAAACACGCCAGTGTAATTTTAAGTCTGTTGGTCTAACAGTTCAAAAATAGGAATCATTTTTATCTATAACACCCCTGAAAGCCTCATTGGGAGTCGGTTTTTACAAAACCGTAGTTAACGGATCTCTACTGAACAAAAGAAACACGCCAGTGTAATTTTAAGTCTGTTGGTCTAACAGTTCAAAAATAGGAATCATTTTTATCTATAACACCCCTGAAATCCTCTTTGTGAGTCGGTTTTTACAAAACCTTAGTTATCGGATCTTTACTGAACAAAAGAAACACGCCAGTGAAATTTTAATTCTGTTGGTCTAATAGTTCAAAAGCGGGAATCATTTTTATCTATAGCACCCCTGAAAAAATCTTTGGGAGTCGGTTTCTACAAAACCGTAGTTAGGGGATCTCTACTCAACAAAAGAAACACGCCAGTGTAATTTTAAGTCTGTTGGTCTAATAGTTCAAAAATGGAATCATTTTTATCTATAACACCCCTGAAATCCTCTTTGTGAGTCGGTTTTTACAAAACCGTAGTTAGTGGATCTCTACTCAACAAAAGAAACACGCCAGTGAAATTTCAAATCTGTAGCTCTAATAGTTAATAAAAAGACAGAATAGTTATATCTATGTTTTTTACCATCAGAAACTGAGAGTGCCGAATGGCGGATCTCATTGTTCTCGCGTTCTGTCTTTGTTTTCGACCGACCGTTAGTTTCGTGACGCTGTGTACGGCCTTGGTCTACACTTTTCTACCAATATGTCGAGTGAGGGAGAGTTATACTAACGTCGCACTGTAAAGCAATATAAAGACTTTTGGGGACGACATCACAGGTGACGAAGACGATACCTAAACTGGCACCTTCTTCTTCTAACTGCCTCACCACATCAACGGAAGGACGTTGATGTATTTAACATCATCACCCTTTCATCATCACCACACGGTGGGGTTTTCGTTCATCAGGACTCAAATCCGCGACTCACCCACCCACGAGCACGTGACCATATCCACTACGCTACCGTGGCGATTATTGTCGAATAGTAGTAGTATCTAAATGTCGATCGAATCAATGAATATAAACAGATAAATAATTTTTTACAATCACGGTTGGTCCGCCATTAGTGGACAGGGTGGTATCCTCCCTAGTTTTTACAAATAATAATTCATCAAGGGGAAAAAATACTTGTGCCATGTACTACTGAAATTCCTTTTTACTTATCAAATATTTAAATTTAATTCTATTGTGAATTTTGATGTAAATTAATTTAATATGCATTTCAACACATATTTTTCTTTTATTTACATTATTGTTTCGGTTCAGTATGTATCTAAACGTTATTTATGTATTGCCTACAGAAATCTAGAAGATAATAACGAAAGAGAGAGCAAATGTATCTCTCTCAAGTAATGCCATTTTGTTGAATGAAGTTATTGAAAAACTCAATTCTCCGTTTCACTGTTTAGGGAATACATTATTATTCCATTGAGAAACAAACCATTTTATTACTATAACTATGGTTCAGATGTTTAAATTAATGTTATTTTATCATCACCTCTAGAATACAAGAGAGGGTATATTGTTATTGTAATTTTTTAAATACGATTTTACCATACGTTTCGTAAAAACTTATAATACACTCGTATATTAAATTCTATCGTGTTATTATAAAATTCATAATTTCTCAGACAGAAAGCAGAGAAAAAAAATTTCCCTAAAACGTACTATGACCAGAAAATGTAGCAATTATTAAAATAATTCGAGTGTAATAAAAAAAGTGTAAATTGCCTTAAAACAAATGTTTTTAATCTATATGAACACCGAATAAAATAGATCTAACTAAAACTATTTTTCAATTCCTATTATTAGTTAACTATTTCTCTCTATATATCTATATATTTATATATATATATATATCTATTATATATATATATAATATATATAATATATATATATATATCTTGCTCAAATGTTAAATCGTTAATAAAATATTTTCTATTCATCCGTTCAAGTTCAAATACATTTTTAAACATGTAGTGGATGAGACCTTGATTTTAAAACAGCTTTTTCAAATATTAATTCATTAATTAAATTAAATTAAAAAAGGAATAAATAGTAACAAACAAAATAATAGACCAACAGCATATATAGACAGGAAACTCATTCGTTGTATTCCTGTAACAAAATGGATAGCGCTTTGGATTTCTAATCTAAAGGTCATAAGTTCGAATCCCACCTGGGATGGCCTTATTTCTGGGAATGCTTTTTTTCTAAACTATTTTATTAGAATAATTAAATTTAATTAATGAACAAAAAGTAACACACTAAAAAATAGTCTAACACCATATATAGAAAGGAAAATTGAAATTGCAAGGAAATTCACCTTTTTATTTTGTCACATAATATTTGATTTTATCATATGTATATACATATTTATATTAATTGTAACTATTTGTAAAAAGTAACTGACATAAAATTTTTCTTTTTTGAACTAAGTAGGATTTGACTTTAAAATGTTTATATATATATTAATTTTTATAATGAATTTTACACCAATCTATTGTATGTTACCATATGTTCCTTTCGTATAACCGAATTATTAATATATTAACTAAACCTAAGAAATGATACAAAGATTGTAAGCTTCTCATCAACTCAAATGAGTTCAAATTAAAAGACGGTGTTCATTTAAGTAATTATCTTGAATGATGTCTGCGGAAAACAAATTTAAAAATTAGTTTACATTTACTGAGTAATACTGAAAAAACTTTAAGAGATAATTTTTTAAAAGTTGAATAATGCAGTATTCGTAAGTTTCTTCTTTTTTATTTTTTTAATGAGTTTTTATTTTAATAGTTTTTTTAGGCTTTTGGAAAGGGCGAATGCAAATTTTCTCAATGGTTTTCGTAATTGAAGTATCTCTAGGAATTCAGAGTTTCCAATAAGGTAATTAATTAAAAGAAATGGGAACGTGAAAAGTGTGTGAGAAGTTCTGGAAACTGTAAGAGATTAGAATAGTAATTGAGAAATTTGTATTCTGGAAGAGTTGTTCCACTTTTTGGTGATGGACATCGTGATATTCTATTCAAATAACGCTCTTCTTTTTTTCTCTATCCTTTTTAAGAATAGCATTTTCAGATTGAGTCTTATGATTCATTCTTTAACGAAGTTTTAAATTGACAAGAGAAAACGTTTAAAAAAAATTCAATTACATTTTATGCTTCTTCAGGTGTTAAAAAATGTACTAGATTCTCAAGAAGATTGAAACAAACATTTTTTGGTTTTCATTTTTATAAAAAGTGAAAAGAGACATCAAATAGTTATTCAGTCAGAAATAAATTATGCAAGTTATTTGTGATTAAAATAGTATTTGGTAAAATCTAAAAGCGCAAAAGTTTTTGCAATAAATAAATTAAAAAAAAAAAATACTTTTTATGTAACGTAATTCGTTTGAATTCAAATTTTTTTAAAAAAATAAGTCTTTATGTAACTATATTTTATTATAATTATGATTTAGCTTGTCTAAAATTAACTTTAGTTTCGGCAGTTTATAATTTATTAAACAAACATAAAAATAATATTTAATTAAATGTAACATACACATACAAATTAATAAAGTATAATACATACATTTAAAATAGCCGGTTCGGTGGCGTGGTTGGTTTATCGCTGGCCTTCTGCACCCAACGGTTGAGGGTTCGACCCCGGCCCAAGTCGGAAGATTTTTATGATGCAGAAAATCGACAGTGGCTATGTCGTATGATTATGCGGCATTTAAAAGATCCTAGAATGTCTGTTTGGCTTGGATGCTCTCGGCAAAATTAAATCCTAGTACAGGTTCACATCGTCAAGAGCTCAGGTGCCTCTGTGGAAATTGTGGCTTAAAATTGATTGCTGTAATTGTTACCGCCTATATGGTGTAGCGCTAAAAAGTGATACCAGCTCCTGGGAAATGTACTAGGTCTGCAAAGGTTTAAAAAAATACCAACGCGCAGCCCCATTAGGAAAAAAAAAACATTTAAAATAATATAAAAATTAACAAGATATCGTAATTACAATTAGCATAACTTGGTCCTCTTACAATAAAATTTAATAACGCCTTTTGAATAGATTTTTAAAAAGAATACCACTTTTTGTGTAGGTAAGCAAAAATTAAGATTTAATAATTAAAAATAAAGAGTTCTATAATGAATTAAATTAAACGCAACTATCTTAGGTTTATCTAATGTGTGTTAATCAGGCATGGGCATTAAGTTGATCGAGATCGACCGGTAGACCTTCAGGACATTTTGGCGTGAGACCGCTTTTATTAAGATCTAAGACGTACATATAAAAAAAAAGGCATATTTATGGAACACCAACACCGGCTAGAGTGGAGAATCGGCTTTTTCGATTGGACTATGTTTATTTAAGCAAATGATTGGATAAATGTGTAGATGCGACATGTACCTCATTGGAAGCACACGATGAAGCTTAATTTGCTTACTTCCGCTGTCGAGGAAAACGACGCTCACTACAATGCCAGCCATATAAATGAATTTTTCCCCACACGCCGACTGAAGAGGAGAATAAATGTTGATGAGATCAGCTAGCTCTTCACGCGATAGTACGCGATTGACTATTTACACACATCACCCACCCCACACTTCCAAGGGATTAGGTTTTCGTGCCGATGTATGTCTTGTGATGACGTGTGACTAGGTAGTCAACAAATTAAGCACATATGTCGATTTCCGACTAATCGGTTCACGTATGTTCTCTGCTCGTTGCACTTTTTTCGTCCACGCTCCCCGACCTAACAGTCGGTCATAATTATTCAAGAATTCAACGACAATTTTGTGTTACTTGTGTTTTTGTAGTAAAAATAGAAATCTGACATTTTTAAAAAGGAGTACAATGTCGAAAATAAGTGCTAAGAAAAGAAACACAATTTTAAATCTGAATGGCCACACCTACGCCACTGGATGAACCGCAACACCCCTGTTGTGTAGTGAAAGACATTTCCTTTTCTACATTTTGAGTGGTGATCACGTTAGGTATAAACGCTGTAAAACAACTGGTAACCAAACCTACAAAGAAAAAGGAAAAAAAATTATTTTGTTCAAAGGACGTTCTTTGACACATAGATGAAAAATATAATGGAAGAACATAGGTATTAATAAGTTCCTCCTAGGCGAGAATTTTTAAAAATGAATTTGTAACTTAATAGCAGTGTTATTAGCAAATTTATAGGAAACATTCTTGTTTCATCTCTATTGAATAGCATATACAAATCAGAATTTTTTAAAATACTTATTTGACATATAGGATTGAAAAAAGTTTTTATCATTATTATATTATAGAAATTTTAGTAAGCGTACAGGAAAGTATACAGAATGAGTAATATTAAATTACTTTGCAGAGATTAAAGTGACGTTATATTTAACCCCTTGAGTACCAGACTGCTCTTTCTAGTCTCCACAGAAATCCCAGATTTCTGGAGATACTGACCTTGACGTTACGACGCACATTTCAATTTTCTTTTGACTTTGACTAAGGCTTATGTTCCTTGGTGTTTCTTTTAACTTTCTAAGGTTTATATAACTATTTTTGTAGTTTAGCTTTACTTTTTCTTGCCATTATGGCATCTTCATTGGATTTCGAATAAAGTGATACTGAATGAGAGAATATTTGCCGTAACCCAATGAATACAAGAGGGACTATATGATACAGATTTATCTACATGGGATGAAGAAAATACAGAAATGGAACACAAAAATGACAATACACTTATGTGATGCATGTGGAAATGTGTTTTGTCCCAAGGAACATTTCGAGCAATTTCACAAGGATTTGTAATTTTAATTCTAATTTACCAATTTTTTCAAATTTTTGTAACCCAGACATTTTGTAACTTAACTTTTGCAATTCCATACAATCCCAATAAAAGTAAATCTACCTTATAATATTTCCCATGCTGATTATACTGATTGTATATCTAATTAAACCATGTATCCACGTGAGGTTACAATGCAGTTTTGATCTATACATAGCATGATTACATGGCACTCAAGGGGTTAAAAATAAAATGAATAATTTTTGCTGTGGTTCTATCATCACGAATATAAAATTAACACTCCTTCCAAAATAAGCGAGTTGATTTCATGATAGAGGAAACGGAGGGCACTTTTAAGGTTGTCATTTGTTGAAAAGCGTCGAATAGAGGGCGCTTCGCTGTAATACCAAACGTTTTGTCCCATGTAAGAGATCAGTGGTAACTGAGTTAACCGTTTTGTACAGTCCAAGTCTGTAATTAAAGAGTCGATTACCCTAATAATACAACCTGAGTTTAAATCATCTATGTTATTTCGTGTTTCTAAATATCTGTCTCGTCTCGTAATAAACGTTTACTTAAGACAAAAAAAGCTGTCTTTGCGATTTCAAATTTAACATATTGTTCCTATTATTCAAAATGATCTCCTTTTGACTTCACACGGGCATTACATCTCTTTACCAGTGAGTGAATATAAACATCGCACTATTTAGCTATTCGAGGCCTTTAGGTAACATACTTCAGCATTTTGAACCATGGTCAAGTGACGAGGGCGACACCTGAGAGAGCTGGAACCCCCTCTCCTAACTATCACACCATACCAACAGGAGGACGTTTGAGCTCTCAACAAATTTAACATGCATCGCTCCCCTACACGGTGGGTCTTCAGCGGAACTAGGCTCGAACACAAGACACCCTGGTCACGAGTCCATTACTTTGACCTCTAGGCTACCGCGACCACGTGTCTTCAGTAACACTAGGACTCGAATCAATGACACGTCTTCCACGAGTTCATGACCATGACTATTAGGCTAACCGAGGTTTGAGACTAATATTGTATACAAATCTTTATTGATAAAGCCAATGCTGACTTATTGCCTGAAGCGCACATAAAATTTCACCAAATATTTCGCGCCAGATGTCGCCAATCTTTTACTTTTTAGAGTGGAGTAAAAACTTTGTGATTAGCTACATTTTCACTGCTCGCTACCTATTGCATTAAAGGGAATACGCCTTAATAGAAAAGAGAGATATTTGACTTTCTTTAAAAGTATTACCTGCTGCAGAGACCAGCGTTGCACGAGATTTTTCGAGAATAAATTTTTCCCCCGTTCTTCCCCAGAAAAATTTCCTCTTCCCCTCACAACATCAGCACTTCCAGGTGATTTCAATATTTATGTCATTAAAATATATTTTTTTCGAAATTTTTCCCACTTCTTTCCTTTTTTTCTATTTTTAGATCAAAAAGGGAAGAGGTTCCTTACTGAATAAAAAGTAAATAAGCGGGCACTTTTGTGGAACAAGAGGCTCTAGGCAGTTTTAAATTATTTTAAAGGTTTTAAAGTAAGCATTTCAAAATTATACACCTTGGCAACGATGGTATTGATTAGGCTATCTCGATATGAAAAACAAAGTTAAAATGGAAGAAAAATTAAAACACAGTATAAAAAATATACTTGTTCACGCAGATTCACACAAAAAAGGTTGAGAGCCTGCATTTACACGGGTTATTTCAAATAAATGTATCATTCCCTGGCTGGGACAATGAATGTAAAGTTTAATATGATATTAGAAAAGCTGGATACAAAGAAAGACGCAAATGTAATTTAGAAGCACAATAGTAAATAAATATCTCGATATAAGTTTTTTGAAATAGAACTTGTCAGAAAAAAAGTAAGATGGAAGACATGTGATCAATGGTACAAAATAATTATCAATATTTATAACAATCGCTGTCTATCTCGCGATTTTTTCTGCTTTTCATTCCGTAAAAAATATTTTTCTACTGTATCCAGCTGCAAATTCTCAAAGCCGATAATACTCACAAGCAAATTATTGAAACGGAGGACTAATGATAGAAATAAATAAATATCCAAATCGGGAAATAAAGATCCTAGAATAAATAGACATGCAAGCACATATCGAAAAAAAGGCTGTTATTATGAAAATATAATTTATTTTTTGTGTATGATATTTATCACATATTAGATGTTTTTTTCGCTGCATATCAGTAAAAATTATCGATGTCGGAATTGGTTGAAAAGGTGTATTTTATGTGTTAAGACCATTAAAGGGAAGGGGAAAAAACATAAGTACTGAGAAAGAAGAAAGAATAAACATATAAACTGTAGAATCTGAAGTTGTTTTTCTAATATTTACTTTATGTAACTTATAAAAATATTTTTAAATGTGTTTTTTGAAGAATGAAATTACAACGATAATTTGGGCACGAAAAATGGGATAATTTCAAACCAATCAAATAAAACTCAATGAAATTTGTATTCAATAAGCCCTTTATGTAACAAACACAGGTTTTAAGATAGTTACATTTAATCACACTTTTAAACCAAATTAGCTTTGAACATTAAATAATTTTGACGAAAAATCGTTAACGTCAAATTTGAATGTTCATAAAAATATTTATTTCTTAAAATATGTTTATTCTGCCGTTTTGGGGCATTTCAGATGGATCAAGAAGTACATCAATGAAATTAAAATCACATTACGTCAAAAAAATTTTTATTTGTGCTATTTTTTTAGTTAAAAATTTGCTAAAATTTTATAAAAATAACTATTTTTTTAAAAAAAACAGGAGGGATTCATATATTTCATTAAATAATTATGACTCTAAACCTATCATAACAGTCGACTCTTGATAATTCAAACTTTCGAAAATACGAACTTCTCGATAATTTGAAGTATATGCTCAGTCTCTATAAAACTCTTGATATTTCGAACTAAAACAATACGTTTTGTACTCTCAATATTTCGAAGTAAAATCTGTGACTGACAGATTACAACACGCTATAATTCGAGGTTATCTCATAAAACTCTTGACAATTCAAACACTCACTATCATGTACAGCCCTGTAGCAAACAGATTGGAGCTTACTTGTGTTGTCTCTGCGTGTTTCCCTGTAACGTAGTCCCTTTGATGACCATCTGTCTGCTACCCTTTCTTGGTGTTTTCCGATTCCTCAGGCGAAAAAACACTTTTATTATTTTCATTCCTTTTAGTGGACAATAGACCAACCGCACCTGTTGTCAGCCGTCCATATCTTGCGTTTAACATGTGGCCTTGCTACACATGAGTTCAGAAAGGATGGTCCGCTATTGTGAAGAAGAGATGCATAGGATTGTGTATGAGAATGTATTCATTTAATAGAGGACTTTTAACTTCTGTAAATATTTATACTGTACAATATGTACTTTTTTAAAATACTTTGAAATAATTGTATACATATGCACAATTTTTGTTTTATTACATAGTTTCAAATCATAATTTAGATGTGTTCGCAAAAATTTCTGAGGGGAATTTTTTCTACCCTCTTGATAATTCGAAGCTTTTCATTGGTTCCAACTTCGAATTATCAAGAGTCGACTGTATGTTCTTTAAAAAACAAAATTTTTCTGAAAATCAATTTTTGAAAAATCGATCTCCGAACTTAGTTGGATGCCTTAATACATACATTGAAATAGTTTAACACGGGAGCACACAATAGAATAGTGCAATTGACAAAAAAGAGAGAGAGAAAGGAAGAAACAATCTTAACTATTTTTTTCCTTTTCCATCAAAAATGGATAAAATTGAGAGTTGATGACAGAAAGGAAACTGAATTATAGCCTTTTAAAGATTAATATAATTAACTTACACGGATATTTTTCACTGCGGAATCGGAGTTTTTGTTTATATGTTTGTTAAAATTAATTTAAATTTTTCTTAACGTAAAATTCTGCTTGGAAGTTTCAGAATGATGATATGTTTATAATATTCGATTTTCTAATAATAATGTACGCGAATTGCAAGAGAATTACATGTGTCAGCTTTTGCATTCTTATACATCCCAGTTTATGGTTTTTAATACGTGTTCCTTTGCTTATAAATAATATTTTAATTGGTTCGGACTGATTTAATAAATTTATTCAAGAGAAAAAATACCAAATGCTGTATGCTGTAACTTACGTATGGATAGGGATTGAGAAGACTAACAGATTTTTAATTTTCATCATAAAGATTACACCTACGCACATAATATAATATATCCTATGCCCCCGTAAAAGAGGTATATGTTCGCTAATATGGGTCCGTTTCAAATTCACATATTTCGTCCAGTTCTTTTCCCCGTCACACGGGTTTCGTCCCTCTCATGTCTATTTTTAGAGCAAAATGGAAAGAAAGGAATGTCCGACATTTTAAAGGAAAATAAAATAAATTAAAGTAAAAAACTTTTTTAAAAACAAGCTTTTATTTAAAC
>BMAO01006931.1:0-12524 GCA_019973975.1 Trichonephila clavata | reverse complement strand
GCACAAGTTCGATATACGGACTTTTTTCAAAAATCGCCAAATTTTTTTTTCGGCGACGGTTTGCCAAGGGAAGCACAGGGTTGCATTCCCCCCCCCTTAGCCGCCGGGAAACGCCGCGATACTTCCCCCCCCCCTCCTCCTGAATAAACAGTTTTGCAAAGTTCCCGTCTTCGATCTAAGTTTGCCCCCCCCCGCCACCTCTGTAGGAAAATTAATGGTGGGGATTCTTTCTAACTTTAGTAGAAGCATAAAAATGAAACATGTAATATTTTTTCCTACATAAAAAAAGTAATACCAATATTAAACTAAAAAAGTAGTGAAAGGACAAATTTTTATAGAACTAAATGTAAATAGTTAATGATTATTTTAGCAATACTGCATTGAATTTAAGAATAAAAATCTATTTTTAAGTGATTCAGAATAGTAATGAACAAATTGTTCTATTTATCATCATTAAGCCTAGAAGAGAAACATTAAAATTTAACATATTAAAGCAAATTAACATTAAAATTAAAGTCATAAATTAAATATAAGGAGAATCTTTCTTGCTTACATTGAATAAAATAAATATAAATAGAATTAACTTACCTTGCAGCACTTTATGTATAAAAAATTGTCACACAATGGCCAAAGTCATCACTTGTCAGCAAGATAGATTGTGATAAAAATCGTGGTGATAAAAAAATCTTGTTAAATTCCCCTTTTAAAGAATTTGACCTAAGTCTCAGCCCAGTTGATGTCCCTAACAATTCTAAAAACTTATTGAAACAATCCACTCCCTGCTGTTTGCTTCATTTTCTAAACTTATATACAGCAACAAATGAAATTTTAAATCTATTTTTCTATTGCAGGTAGGGAGTGAATCTGTAACATGCTTCCAAGTGCCTTCTATGGTATTTGTGTGGCAATTCGTTACTGGATTTACAAAATGAAGGCTATGATTTAACGTCAAATGATCAAACCTTCTTGTTCCTAAATTTTTAAATGCCTTCCATTTGTTGGAAAAATCATAGTTCCAGGCTCTATCCATTCCTGTAAAATGTTGACTAGAATCTCACAAGATTTGTTGAGTACTGCTTCCATTCTGAATCGATTTGTCGACTTCTGCATAATATAGAATAACTTCAATGACAAATTGCCCCCAATCTGCAACTGTATCAGAAGATAAATAGAAATAAGCTTTGGTCTATTTTGTTCTGGTTCCCATGATCAAATGATAAGTGAGACGAAAAATCTCATTTAATTTTAGTTTGCTGCAACTGAACCACAAGCCAAGATGTATGGTTTTAGTTGAACTACAAGCCATGATGTATGGTTTTAGTTGAACCACATATCTTGTTATTCCTGGAATTTCTGCTAATCTATGATTAACTATCTAAAATAGAATTTTTCTTCTCAAACTTCATCAGAACATTACAATTGCAGTAAAAAAATTCTAATTTAATCAGATGAGTTTTTCTTGCAAAATCTAAAAATAGTTTCCTATCCCTACATATTTCATAAACAAAATCAAGATTAAATACTCCCTTTTTCTCCCCAAATGTGGCCTTTTTGCTAGAAAATAAAACAGGAACTGTTTCTGACAGAACTTTCTTATACTTGGGATAAACACTGCAAATAGTCCCATGGTTAGAGGGAACAGGTTACAATATTTAAAGGTATATAAAATAACAAGGTTTTTAAAATTTAAATTAACCTCTTTGTAAATGAATAATAATAATGTAAAAATTGATAGTCAGCCTAATCTATAACTGGAATAATTTATCAATAAGTAAAAATGAATGTTAATGAATAACTAAATAATATTATAAATAATATGGATAAAGGCACATTAATAATAAAAGAATATATTTCCTAATTATGACAAAATTAAGTCAACCTAAGCAATAATTAAATAATTTTTCAGTAATTAAGAAGAAATATTAATAAGTAATATGAATAAGAAATAAGGTAATAATAAAAGAATTGAAATACAACCTAATAATTAAAGAATATTCAACCTAATCAATAATTAAAAATAAACTTTAATAAATATTAAATATAACTATTTTTATAAATAATTTTTAATATTAATTTTAAAATTAAATAAAAATATTAATTTTTAATAAAGAATAAAATATTAATTTTAATATTATTAATAAATATTAAATAATTATGCTAATAATTAATATTAAATAAATATTCTTTATAAATATTAAGAAATAACAGGAAATAAGGCAGTGAATTCTTGTCCGGAAATATCTGTCTGAACAGTTGAAAATCCAAGATGAAAAGAAGGGTGTCTGAGGGCGAATTCATAGCTCCCCCCCCCAAGAAAAAACATTACTGATTGGAAAATTCGCCATAAAACGAAAAACCCCGCGAAACCGGACCGGAAAACAGGGGGAATCATGGTAGACAGAATCTGGCGCAGAATCGCCCGAAAAGCGCTCTTTAAAAAAACATAATCAAAATTAGTGACGAATTCAAATAAAAATGTAAAATTTTATATTCCTTATCATTGATTGATTCAATGCTATATCATTTCTGTAAAATTTAATTATTTGCATAAGATAATGATACCACGCGTTTTAAAAAGGATGATTTATAATATTTATTGGAAAATATATTAATTTATATAATTTCCCTTGGTTTTTAATGATATTCCTATTGATAGACCGCATACTGGTATAAAACTAAAATAAAATTTCAAAAAAAATTTTTTTTTTAAGTGAAGTCTTCAGATCGATTCAATTTGGCTAAAAAATGGATTTGCAATTAAATAAAAATAAATTATCAGAAGAATTATTCCTTATATTCTTCATTACTAATAAGTAATTTAAGAGATATGTTTTATCCCTCAAATCCCTTTCTTTCTATTTCTTAAGCCAATTCTTACTTGATTTCTATAACTCTTATACAGTATTAGAATAAAACTATAAAAATGAATAACTTTTTCAAAAGTGAGATATTATTGTATTCAAAACATTAAAAGGCGGATTACTGTGTATAATTACTTCCACTCTCTAAGGTAAAAAAAAAAGTCCCAATTTTACTATTATGTAATTAAAATGTATATTTAACATCCAAACAATTTAAGGCTGTCTTTGGCTAATGTTAAAGAACAGGACCCGAACGGAATATTTTTTCAGATGTAAAAGTACTCAAACATTAATATTGTATTCTGGCTTCGCTATCCTGTAGAAAATTACTTATTTTATCATGTTATACATTGCTATCCGAGTTAGCGCCTTTTTCCTTTTATAAAATGTGTTTTACATTTTTTTTCTCCTATACCGTGATGCTAAATGAGCTATCCTTTACATGTCAAAAAGAAAAACTAATTATTTACGAAATATTTTGAAACTTTAAAACACTATATTAAAACAAATGCATAAGTTATGCAATGCTCCAAATTTTTATAAAAATTGAAGCATTTTTCTGTCCGAAAATGTGCTCCGCGTTAAGTTCTCGCTCTCGTACATATGGCGAAAACGCATTAAAATAACCCTCTCAAATTTTCTATAAATTAAAAAATAGCTGGTAAAAATATTTTTAAAGTGCACGGAAATTTTGTAATTGTTATATTCTAAGCTCTGAACTTTAAAATTTTAAAATTTCAATCACTATTTGGAGATAAAATGCTACGGCACAAGCGGTTCTGAAATCACAGTGATGGTTTTGAAACACATTAGTAAGGAAAATTCATAATATAAGTAACTACTAATTAAATCCATCAGAAATGCTAATCACCATAAATTAGACTAATTAAAACATTTTATCTCTGTAATTAATAATGCAATTTAGATCATTAATCAATAAATTCTTAAGGTTTTACTAATTTGCTAAATATTTTCACGCTTATTCTTCCTATGACAAATTTTCAAAATCAAAAATGGCCAATTTTATTTTTGTAATTATATTGCCCAGCCCGTTTCGATTAATCGATCTATTCCAAGGTAAAATTTATCAGATGAGATTGTTAATCATCCATATTCAAATTTCAGATGAAGATGGAAATGAAGACAATGTGACCTTCGCCCAGATGTTTGAGGAAGTGCAGCTATACGCTGCTGCCTTCAAGAGGATTGGCCTTCAGAAAGGGGACAGAGTTGCTTGTAAGTAACAAAGCATCCATTAAAACACAATTAAGCCGCGTTCCAAAAACGAGGCAACATGCGTTTTTTTTACAAAACTATAATTCTTAAATCGTATCTCTCTCTCTCTCTCTCTCGTAGTCATTTCTTTTCCTCAAGGGCAATTTGTAAAACGTTTAATTTGAGTTCTATTAAATGGACAACAGAAATTATACTCTAGAGAGTATTTCAATCGTATTTGGGAAAACAAGTTGTAAAAAATATGTGCATTTATGTTGCCAAACAACAAAATAATACAATAAATATCCCTACAAATAAGTCGTGACGCTATCAAATAGCTGTGTTTATATATGTACACTCTTTGCGTGTAGCAAGTGTTATTGAACACATAACGAGTATCCTAATTCAGCATATGAAACCTTGACATTTGTATGAATTAAAATATAATTCTGATTAAAAAACTGATATAACATGCATATTGAAATTTAAACATAAAATTACGCCTTGAAAGCTATTGGCAGTCCCTTTATACACCAACTTTGAAATTAAATTATTATTAACTATAAACATATATATTACGTAGCACATTTATCAGGCAAGTTAAGGTGTCTGACTAAGTTCGGAACTGTGATTTTTAATAAGCATATTTATGAATAATGCTTTTTTATGTTTAGGGTCACTGGAATTAGAACATGCATATAAAATTATCTTAAGAATATGATTACAAGAAATGCTATTTCTTGGCAAAAAATGAAGAATGGCATATTTTCAAAACATTCTTCTCATATGAAAAATGCGGTTAAAGTGTAGTATAGGGGGAATTGGGTTGAATTTGGCGATTTTTCTTTGGATTTGGCGATTTTTATATAGATATTATGGTGAGATAAAGAATTGATTCCAGCTTCCGGACACCTATCGCTAAGTGAAGTTGCTTGGCGATCGATTTTGGTCGCCAAAAGTAATTGACATCGCCATCCCCCCCCCCCCCTTCCAAACTACACTTTAACCGAAAAATGCTGCCATAATAATATTCTATGTTCTTCTATATTCAGGTTTCTCTACAAACATGAACTAGAATTTTTAAAATGTATAATCTAGAACTGGATTTGTGTGCGTTCATATTTTAATATATCGAAGTAGAGAAAGAAATTTTAACGAAAAACACACCTGATGTTATTTGAATTGATCGTGTGTAACTCCAAAAATAATGTGAATTTTTAAAACTTTTAGTTCAGTCTCTGTAGAGAAGTCTCACCTATATATAGGCAAACTATAATTTAAAAAAATAAAGATTTTTCATAAAACGAGAATATTTTGAAATTATGTCATTCTATCTTCATTCCCCCCCCCCCCAAACTGCATTTAAATCATTTTTTCTTGTAATAATATTCTTAAAACATTTTTATGTGCACATTCTAATTCATAATATTTCAAAATCACGCCTCTGAAAATAGCTGTTCGTCTTAAATTTTAAAAGTGATGGTCAAAAGAATACACTCATAAATACAGCGAAGATGCTTTATTAAATTTATTTGCGAATAATTCATTTAAAAAATTTAGGCATATCTGTTATGTATGTTCTTTATTCGTCGGGAGTAACATCTTTTTGAGCATGTGACAATACCAAGCATTTGCATATATCATTTCAATATAAGAGAAAGTTGTATACGATTATATGTTTTCAAAAAATATTATTCCATCTAGAAATGTTACTAAAATGACTGCTAACCTTTTAATATTTTTGAACTTCTTTCATACGCAGACGATTTCCATCAACTGGGAAAATTAAGAATCGATTCAAAGTTCTTATATTTTGTTGCTTATTTTTGTACTTTTTGCTTTAGGTTATATGTCTAATAGACGAGAGGCTATTTATGCCATGTTAGCGGCAGCAAGTATCGGAGCAATGTTCGGAGGTCCTCTACCATTTTACGGAGCAAAGGTAAAGAAATGGTTTATATATATATATATATATATATTTAGAATGAATATACGGCATATTTAGTAATTGTTACTGGCAACAGATTCATAATTACAGTATATGAATTTCAGGCAGTGGCAGCAATCATGGACATCATGAAACCGAAGTTCTTGATCACGGTGGATAGGTTCCAATTCAATAAGGATGAAATCGATATTCTAGAAAGACTTCCAGAGATTGTAAATGGTATGTTTATTTTAATTATTATTTTTGCTGCGATAACATGATTTCTTTAATATAGATAAACCTTCAAGGATCAGGTAGAAACCGAAAATTACAACTTGACTTGTAAATTCCTGTGAAAATCAAACTACTTTGAAGCATTGATCTCTTTCATGAAAAATCGTGGATTCAATTAAAGAATAATATCTCTTCTAACTTTAAGAATTTTGAGTCTAGATCCCAATGATTGTTCAATGAACAATGAAAGAAAAATGTAACATTCAGAATGATGTTGCCAAATGTGGTAGCCAATCAAAATGATGTCACTAGATGTAAACCAATCAAAACTGTCACTTAGAAGGGATTATCGATCATTGCATACTTTTTTTTTTCTGCGTTCTATGCACTGGATCGGAATTTAGTATATTATAAATATTTTGATATTTTGACATACATTTTTGGAGTAATACTCTCAATTACTAAAAGAAAATTATCAATACAAAAATTAATTCATTTTCTTTATCGTAGAAATGATGTTTTTTTTTTTTTAAATTGTGGACAAAAATTAATTTTGAAAAAAATTTGTGAAAAATATAAACTTTTTATTGATAATATTTTAAAACTAATTTATCGTGTGTTTCTTTAGGATACCAAATATAATAAACGTATATTTTTGTTCTATTCTTCATAGGTCACGACTGTATTGAAAAGGTTATCATTATTCCAACCAAAGAAGAATCTAAATTAAAAGATATAAGCGCAGTAAATAACAGGTAAAAATATTTATAGTTTTATTAGAACGAATTAGCAACTCCAAATTACGCAAATGTTATAATTTTACACACAAAAAATATCAGTTTCTTTTACAAATACGTATATAAATTCCAGAGATTATATTGCAAAAATTTTCCTGATATATTTTTCAGAGATGCTGTTTAAGTTACTATGACACGCGTAAAAATTTAAAAATAATATGCATTGATAAGTGCCTTCAATATTCATCGATCATACAAAAAATTAATCGCCCAGAAATTTGAATAAATAATTTCTCAATTACCGAAGTAGCATTTTAGTGGCACAGATACTGAAATCGGAGCAAGATCAATTGATCACTAGTCGCTGGTTTTGCCTAAAGATAGTGATAGAGGCACTGACCATAGGGAACAAAAGAAAATGATTAATGTTTTTGTTGCATTAACATCTTGATTACCATGATTGAGTAATAAATTCATAGCAATTAAAATCATTCGTCATTAGAGTTGAAATAATTCATTATAATTATGTCATCATTAGCATAAAGCTTACAATCTGATAAGCGTTTAATTGGGCGTAATTGAGCATTAACAATAACATAGGTAAGGAAATAGAACAATAAAATCATCAATCATCGATTAATATTTTAATGAATTATGATTCCAACTAATATCAAATACCTCAACGATATCGATGCACAATTTCGCTCATCAATGAATTAATTGCATGCTCTCTTTTATTACAATACCAATTACTTCATTTTTTTGAGCGATAGTTTTTATTTCACTTCATTTCACTTTTCTTTTTCGCCTGAAGAAAGTAAAATCCTTTTACTTTTTTTGTACCTTTAAATACCATTCACAACGCACATTTCCCATTTCATGCCGTTCAAACAACACCAAAAGCTTACTAATTATAATATTAATTCGAGATTTTATTTTTAAAAAATATTATTTCTGAAGATCGGACAATTAAGGAATAGATCATTGTTTTGACATTACTGCAAAATCGGATTGTTTACTTGAAAAACGCTACCCATAATCCATTGCAAACAAAGGCATCTGGAATCCAGATGCTTTGTTTCTAAAAAATCCAGATTCTGGATGCGAGATTTTATTTAGGTTAAAATAACAAATAATATTTCTCAAATTTATTTTTCTTTCCAGATTGCTTAGTCTCATTTATGTTGCACAAACTTTCCAATGATAAACTGCTAGCTTTTACTCTTTTCAGGAATTCTGTTGAAATTTAGATTTCTGAAAATCCAGAAAGTACACTTAACTTTCAAAAAATAAGTTAACTTCTAAATTAAAATTCTAAAATGCTGTTATTATATCATTGTGTATATAAACACCGGTGTCATATCACTAAATCTCTGGTTTTCTGGTATTTCATTAACTTTTTCCAGTATATTATCGCGTTTCCGGTAAACATTTTCAAATAAACATTTCTTATAATTTAATTTTGGTTATAGGCAAGATGGGTAAAGTATACACTAATTTACGAAAACAACCACAATTACATTCCGCGTTAAGAAAGCTGGACTCATAAAATTGATTCTTGGTTTCTATAGCTTTCAGTATAATCTGTTTGCTGATAAAATATAAGGGGTGATAAATGTAAATGTTAAGTGTTTTAAACATTTTAATATTTAAGGTTATTTTAATTTGAATATGATTTTATATAATTATTAAAGATACTCTATTTGCTTGATTGCAAATATCTTACAACAATAATTTTGGGATTAGAAAGATTCTTAAAGCCTTGTTAGATTTTAATTTTATGTTTATTTATACATTATTTTCAGTTGCTTCCTTGACGATTTTCTCTCCGGTGGTAAAAATGCTGATGGAAGCGTTCCCGATCTTGTATTTGAACAATTTCCATTTGATCATCCTGTTTTTATCAACTTCACATCTGGCACCACAGGTCTTCCAAAGGGTCTTGTACATTCCGCTGGAGTAAGTATCATTTTTTCTTTGAATAAAAGTATGTAAGACAGTTGATATTTTTAACAGATAGCAAAAATAATACGTGGATGACGCGCAATAAGATTTTATATTATTCAATTAAATGTCTTATTCTTATAATGATCTTTTTTTTTTTTTTGAAACTATTTATAGCTAATAAATTGCAACTTTAGCCTGATAGCGTTGTATTTCATTTCAGATTTTCGCATATTTCTGCGTGATAATGTACAGTTTTTAATCAAAAATTTACTATTGGTAAAATAATAATTTTGTCGAATAAGATATAGTGCTGAACTAAAATCTTACTGCTGGTAAAATACCTTCAAATTTGTATTTTATGTCAAAATTTCTCACCAAACTTTCAAATTAAATAATATCAAATCTGATATAAAATGTAAATTATAATAAAAAAATAACTTTGATTCTTATTTTATTGCATTTACTTATTTATTAGCATTATTTGATAAATTTATAATTCAAAGAGTTGCAATAATAATTTCTCTGTTCTTTCCAGACATTTTTGCCTCTTCTCAGGGATTTCGGACTTCATAACAATCTTGATAGAACCACAGTGACATTAGCTATGCAACCCGTAACTACAAATTCGATATTTTTAACATGCTTCAAAGCAATTTAATTTATTAATTTTTTAAATTGGGAAAAGCTGTATTAATATCTCTTTTAGGTTGGTTGGAATTTGTGGAATCTGTACGTGGGAAATCTAATGTTGGGATCTAGTCTTTTGCTTTATGATGGTCTTCCATGTTTCCTATCCAAAACTGCCTTTTGGGACATCATGGACAAGTACAAGGTTACATTCGCTTTCATTGTCACCAGTATCATTGATACTTTCGAAAAAGAAGAGATCGTACCTGGTAAAACTAGTTATATAAAAAAATATTTACATAAAAACATTTTTTTAAAAAATAAATTTTTGATACTTACGTGCTAAGCCCTCGACCAATTTCATCAAATCAAAAGATGTCATCAATTAAAAAAATATCGCCAAATGCTGTCACGTTAATATGTAGGTGCATGAGTGGGAATGTTTACCACTATTGGCTGCATATCGAGGCATTTGGCGACGTCTTTTGATTGGACGAAATTTGCCGACGGTATAATACGCAAGTACCAAATTTTTAAATATGAAAGACAATTTTTAGAATCTTATGCCTATTCCTTTCATAAGATTTATGTTTCGACTATTTTTATGTCAATTCCTCTTCAGTCTAAAATTTTAGTTAGTCTTGTGTTCCATGTTAATTTAATAGAACTTTGTAACAGACTTACAAATATTTTTTGTTTACTATCAACATATTAAATCTAATTTCTTTATTTAACAGCAGCTAAAAAATGCTTATTTTTTATCATTTTAAACAAAAGCAATTCTTGTTAACTATTAACAAATCTCTGGAGGTTTCTTTTAATGCAACATCAACAAATTAAATCAGTTTTGACCTTTTCTTTGGGATATGATTTACGCATTTTCTAATCATTTCACATTATTTTAATTCGGTATTTATTCATTTTATTGTATAATGAATAGAAAAGCACACCTGTAGAAATTAATATAAGTACATAACCAAAACACGCATTAAATTTTGCCCACTTTTGTAGTATAATAGTTCATAAACCTTCGAATTGATTATAAAACGGCCAACAATGTATTCATAACTAGCATTCAAAAGTATTTCATTAGCATCATTTCATAATACGTAGAGCTTTTGAATACATTCATGAAAAATTCTTTTATAACAATACCATATATAAATAACGGTTTTTCTAACTCCGTTGAAGTATATATATGCACATTCTCTCTAAAAAGAGCGTCATAGTGCTAAATACAAACGCTCAACCTTGATCTTTGAAACAGGTCTAGATCTCCATAGGGAAAACAACGATAGAAAACTAAGTATATTGTTCGAAAGGGCGTGATGTGGTAGAGCGGAAGTAAAAGCTTTTCAAATATCAAGGCCAGGATAAGTATTGGTCAACGGGTCGAATCGTGATTAGTAATTCATCGCAGGTGTTAAAAAAAAGCGGATAAAACGCCTTGGAAAAACTGGAAATATAGTCTGCTCTGCACACTTAACATTTAAGTAAATCAGAATATAAGAAAACAAGCAGAATAGACTTGAAGGAAAAACAAATATTTGTATAAATATGTGCTTCAATGAGTCAGGGCCCTATAATACATATCAATGCAAACTTCACTTTCTGTTTTCTTTCCAACCATTCAGAATTCTTTTCCCTTTCAGAGCCTTTGTATTTTTCTTTTTAAAGTTTTAAAAAAGCACTTATGATTTCCTGTCAAAGTGTTTGAGTTTTCAATGAAGCGTTCAAAATATGACATGTTACACAAAAGACGTATATTGATAAATATCCTTTTCAAATTATTGAACAAAATGCAAATTTTTCAAAGGAGCGCCATCGCTTGAAAATAATTTTATACTCAGTAAAATTACAATAGCAAATGGCATTGACGCAGCAAACTAGACATGGCTTTTTGTTATATAGAAACCACTTTTTTTCTTTAGTGATGGAAAATACTTGATAAATTTTTTATGCTCTGTTCTATAAAAAAGAAACGTTAGTTTTAAAATGTTAAGATTATTAATTGTATTTATACGATATTTCCATGTATTACCATCGACCAATTTCGTCAAATCAAAAGACGTCGCTAAATGCCACGATAGACACACAATTGTGGAAAATATTTACGCACACATTCTAAAACAAAAACTATTATAGCATTTGGCAATGTTTTCTAATTATCAATGGTTTTTTTCGGGGGGAGGGGGGGTGTTCGACAATATATTATTTAAGTACTTTATTTGCTCAGTTTTTTAATTCATTTTGAAACTTTATTTTAATTTTAAATGTCTTTCAGCCCCTGATTGCAAATTGGAGCATTTGAAAATGATTGCAGTTGGAGCTAGTCCCGTTAAATTGCAAAACGTCGATTTCATCCTCCAGAAAGTGAAACCAGATGTCTTCGTTGGATGCTTATATGGTAAAGATGAATATTTTGTTTATTTTATGAAGAAATTGGAATGTCAGTTGGATTTATTTTTAAAAATTTTTATCCAAAAATATGTTTGACGAAGAAAATCATGATTTTCAGTTAATGTATCTGTAAGAGGAATTTCAGAAAATTAACTATAGTATATTTCGTTCAGGTGCTACGGAAGTCATTGGAGTATTTCTGGATTTGATTACAATACACCAGTATATAGCTCCCAAATTCAATGCCCGGCTCTGGGAGTAGACATCCGAATTTTCGATGATGAAGGTAAGAATGACATCAGTATGTAAATCATGACCTCGTGTCATATCGAATGTAACAGCTAGTCAAATAAAATAAATGTAAATAATGAGCTATACAACTATTTATATATTTTGCAGGTAACAGTATACTCGGTAAATCTGGTGAACTTGTGATCGCAACGCCGACACCATCTCTTCCTGTATGTGTATGGAATGATGAGGGCGAAGCTAAAATGCAAGAAACTTACCTTTCTAAGTTCCCTGGTATGTTTTCGTTATTTTAAATTCCTTTAATTCGAAAACATTGAGAACCCA